>JAVTVY010015493.1:0-59328 GCA_036873755.1 Hanleya hanleyi
GAGTAGTTTACTCATATTTTGACAGTCAGTTAGTGACGGAGGAGGCAGCAGTATCCAAAGGGAACCACCGCCTATCTACAACTATACTCGGCAAACTTTCACATATGACAACAGTGGGCATGGTAACCATGCCCACTGCCGGATCTGGCAGTGTGAAGCTAGTGCTCACGTGGAATCATACGAATAATGTCACAATACTATATAGGCTTATGATAATACGAGATAGAGATATCGTATTATGCACTTGTCAATTGGATCCCCCAGCCCCCCACCCCCGAGGATGTTGGTGATATGATCAATTGGACAATGTCCTGCCACCAACATATCCCCACCCTGTGGAGCATTTTCCATTGACCATAGCCCCACCTAGTCGAAGTCCCGTCGTATCGGCCCCACATACGTTCCAATTGACAAGTGCATTATCGTAGACCTATAGCATTGTGACATTATTCCTATGCGTTGAACAGAATATCCGCACTACACATCCTGGTTTGGAAAATGTGCCCATGCAGATAACATTTATTCTAACCAGTCCCTGGAAACATGAGTAGCAGGTAGCCTAATGGTGTGATGTCTGAAATGCACGTAAGGAATTTTCCACACGTGAAGACTTAATCAACCAGTGGTTTGTTCGATTTTACCGCTAAAATTCGAATTATACAAAAAAACACAACTTGCGTTTGACACGACATCAGACGACCCGTTTTACCTGTAAATCAATAGTTTGCATGTTCATTATTTTAGCATGTGATTATTTCTACATGTGGACAAGCGTTAAAAGGAGACAAATTTACATTTCCTTTCATCCCAAACCACTTAAATTCATTACCGTACCAGGATTTCAAATGGACGGTTTTTACGTATGTTCTTACGTGTTACTATTGTGACTTTCGCGTGTGGCAAATTTCCCCGAGCGTATGAAAATATTTCCACCGAGCGTTTGAAAATATTTTCAACGCAGGTCAGAAAATAAAACCACACGTTTCCGGTTGATGATTGTCCAATCAGAATATTCAACAACAGATTTGCCCCTTATGTCTTCGATAGCATTTGACAATTATGGATGTAAAATATGCACGTCGACAACTACAGGAAAATGTCAATCAAATGAAAGACATGTGTATACGGAAATGGTCTTGAAGGTTCTGATTGACCAATTATCAACCGGAAACGTCTGGTTGGATCTTTTTTCTTACTGCGTCGAGACTCATTCGGAACTGCCGATCGAAAATACGCGAGTCGAGGTGTATTTTCCCTTGGAGAGCTGCAACAAGAATATGATTAGAATCTCCAGATGTGAGACGCCGGAATTCTTAATACGCATGCGTTACCAATCATAACACTCACGCCAATGGATAAACTGGCAAATTCGTCAAACTTCTCTTTAATATATTTTCGTTTGGTATGGCCACGAATATGATAATTATGATCATAAATGTGGTGATGGGACTCGTGCTATATTAAAACTGTTGAATTTTAATTGACGAAAAATAATGTCCGAATCTCAAGAACATTCTGACAGTCTTGAGACTGCATTGACTTTTGCTAAAAGCTAAATCGGTGTGCCGTTCGATTGAAAGACAAACAGATTGAGCAGCCATCTTGTCCTATCACATGACTTCCTCATGTGTTACATGACTCATTTAATGTCCAATTTGGCACCCAAGTTGTTCGAGGGACATCTGCCACCAGAGATCCCGAGAAGTCTATGTTAGGTGCACATGAATGTTTCAAATGTAATACGTGCAAGCACACGTCAAAACCACCTATTTGAATTCCCAGAAGTGAAGATAATTGGTCTAATAGGACCGGAAATGTAAATATATTAGATTTTAACGAGTGACAGTGTGTTGTGAAAATGGGCGCACGTTATAATAATGGACATGTGCAGTACTGATTTACATGCGAAATAACACGTCTAATGAGGTGTCAAACGCAATTAAGGACAAAATTCAAATTGTAGAGGTAAATAGAAAGCAATGATTGGTTGATAAAGTCTTCATGCGTATAAAATCCCTTACGTGCGTTTTCAAGATAACATGAATGAACGTATTTTAAAGGACGCGTATGAAGGGCCGTTCGCGCCATAAATCGTACAACGTACACTGCGTAACCAACCAATCATGATTCTGTATTTTCACCGCCAATACACAACTAGTTTAATTTACTTGTGAAATAAAGAAATCCACTGTTAACGGGTAACAATTTAATATCATTAACATGTCCCAGCAAGTGAGAGAAAGGTCCATATCATAGCAAGGTCCAGTGAATATCAAGTTACCTTCCGCTTTCGTGCTGTCTGGAATTCCTTCATCCTCGCTACTGTAGCGGACTCTTGCAGAACTTGCGCTGCATTCCAATAAATGAGGATACAGATTAGCAATTGCAGTAAATGGACATAAATTTCCATTGAGGAGGGATCTGATTTTCTGTATACACACCGAGATGGGAACTGTTCAGTCAGTGTGATACTGCAATTATGGCTGCACCCATTGCAGAGTATACTTCTAACCTAAATCTGTCATTAAACGCCTGTCTTACCGTTTAAATTATTTCCAGCGCCCAAGATATTTTTTTGCACTATATCCGTACCAGATCAAAAGATTTTCTCCATTGGAAGTTTCTGCATTTGGCAATAAATATTTCTCTTTGACAGAGAAAGAGCTCTGTCGCTAAGTTTCGTTCATGGACTGGTTTCGGCCCTTTTGACGCGACTATTGATGATTGGTTTTGGAACAAGAGGCCACCGGAAGCTCACTTTGCCTGTGCATACTAGTTGGCGGACCGGAAATTACCCTGTTGCCGCAGGGTCCACTTGCCCTCTTTCAGGATAACGAAACTTATATCCTCCGAAAAAAATATTGTTAAACTTTCAGAATACAAGAGTACAAACATCCGCGGTTTAGTTCCAGTTTCAACTATCCCTTATCTAAAGGCAAATTGGATGCATAAATATAGCTGTTCTTGCCTGTAGGTCTTGGTGAAGACAGTCTGATGGTGTAGCTTACTAGGCAAATTCGACAGGTCGTTAACAAGGCTGATTTCATTCAGTTAGCAATGAGGATCATAAAGTATGCATTTGTAGTTTCATTATCAAACATTGCAATTGCAATTGAGCACTTGAAAGGAACTGATAATTGTACACTACATTCATTGTAGCAAAATGGGTATAAGATATAAACACGAAGGATAGTGTTTATATCCTAAACGCGCTTAGGCTTTTAACATGTGCTAGTACTCATGTTCCGAGTTTGAACATGTTCCTATACAATAATTTGCTACAATATTGGTGTTTAGGATTGTGTTCAAAATCTCAACACCACATTTGCAGTGTATGTGAAAATATTCAGCTATTATGATATAATACAATTATTTATTGGATACTATTCACGCCTTCCATATTTGGTTAAGGGGAAAAGCTTGCATTTTACTTTTGAATAGCTAATACGTGACGTCTTATAATGGTGTTCCATATTGGATTACCTTGTAGGACGTCTCGACATCTTTGCCTGAGGGCCGCTTGCTCTCCTAGGGTCATCACACCGAGTGATTTTAATTCGGCCTCACTAAGTAAGATCATCTCATCTGGTCCAACCTGTATAAAATGTAGACATTGTAAACGGTCTGTAAACGCCTTAAATTTTTCAAAGACTGCAAATTACTACTTGTGGTGTGACACTCGATGTGACAGAATTTGACAGATTTTCCATATCATTTCAGCATACTTTATTCCCTTTCTGACATTTCACTTGAAAGCACTAGACCGTGGTACTGTATGACAACGTTGACGAAACATAACGATAACCAGAGCAAAGGAGTCGGCGATAAAAGCGTATAACTTGTTAACATGGCGAAGCCCGGGGTATGAATCATCTTAGAGTATAGACTCGAATAACAATCGTCCGCATAAAAAACAGACGGTATCCTCTATTTTGTGTCCCACGGTTTGACATAGTACCGTAAAGATGAACCATGCAGCCTGAACATTTGCAGTATTCCCTTTTAATATGCTCATGGTCGTCCATTGACAACTACCGTTTCTTGGACATGACATTAAAGAAAAATATTATTCGATGTTGACGTCGGTATGTATTGTCAAAACACATGATGGAAACCTGTCAAATTACACATATTCCTTAGATATTGTACAAATTTTAATCTATTTTATCTTTAATTATATATTATATTTACCTTTTCCTTTCGGAAGTTGTCAACCAAACCCTCGAGGGATAATTCCCTAAGGATCTCGTCCATTCTGAAAGGTATACGGAACAAGTGGTCAGATTCATTACAAATTGTGAAATCTTCCTTAGAAAATATATGGAAGATTAGGGACTAGGGATTAGGGAAATCTATTAATGAATACATCTTTGAAGTTTTGAAGTGTCTTTATGTGAGCTTTACAGTTCAGTATATTATGTCTCTATCTTATATGTACTTTCACATGCACTTCCTACTGACAATAGATCAACCAAGTGATAACCTTTAACCTGGTTATATTTATAATACAATTCAGATGTTTTAAAACGAGAGTAAAACTATGACATCGTACGTGCACAATACATGGACAAGAGTGGTACACAAAGCCCTGCGGACTGACAAACCGTTGCAAATAATAGCCCTGAAAGACTGGTGAAACTGGGACAGTGAACAACTACAATATTTAAGCAATCTTGTGTGTAAATTTCAAAAATATAATATCAAAAAGATGGCCACGATATTGTTCAGACAAGAACTGTCCACACTGCTTTTCCGAGACAGTTTTCATTTAATAAAAAAGAGGCCTAATGAGGAAGAACAGTGTGTGTGCTGACGTCCACCATGGTATCGAGTGGGAATAAAATCAATGGCTTCCAAATCTCCTGGCGGATAATATGTAAACGACCAGTTATTTACTTCAACGTATACATGTCTCACCGCAACGGCAGTATACTCGGTCTTCTTACCTTCAGTTATCCAGCTAAAGCACAAATAGGAAGGAAAATATATATATATACGGTACAGCTCTGAACCTTTGATAACCATCACATGACACTTGATTTGCCGGTGGTGTCATAAACAATGATTATGTACACATGAACGCTTATCGACCACTTGACCCATTTGTGCCATGACAATTTCTTCGCCGTTCACCACTCTTTTATGTCTGCGAGCCACTGCCCAAGCCTTAAGCAGTACATATTACGCGACATGAAACTGTCCAAAGAAATGGTCCCCCAGGTCTTGTGGTCATATCTATATGCTGGTTGAACAATTATTCTCAATTACGCATGAAAAGGCATTCATAATGTCCATCCTGGGTTCAAGCATAATTTTTTTTGTGGAAAAATGGAGGTCCCGCTTCGTACATTTTAGTCCCCTTTTGTTGGCATTGGCTCGATAACGATTAGTAATGATGGTGGTTTGTGTGACGATTTTCATGTAGGCCTACACACACTCTTCCAATATTTGGTTCTTTGGGGACTAGATATTAAAACGGAGCCGTAAAATGGACATGGCAAAAAACTTATTGTCGTTAGAACGACTTGTTAAGTCGACTTAATTACTCGTTCTAACGACTGAATTCACAAATAAAATTCCGGTTTACTTCTGCTGCTTTTATTTTGTTAGCTGAAAACTGCCCTGCAAAACAGCGTTTAGATATGCAGTATGAAGTCTGATAATGCCATTGAAGTAATAAACATGAATAAATTGGAGAGATATGTAGGCTAAATAGGTGAGAAAAGTTGACGTCTAGCTGCCGACTAAAAAGCAACGATATGACTGTTTGCTCAAAACTGCAAATTCACATGGCTTCTGGGTTGCATCGATAATAGCGCCAGGGCAGACAAGGCGCTTTTAGCATTGGCTCGGGCGGTTGGGCATCTTCACGACGTCAAGGTTTCTATTTGTGAACCAAAGGCGAACTATAGAGATACCCCTGGCCCCATTTCAAAGAACTAAAAAATGGGTCAGACATACAGATAATTGTATTAAGAGCCCTAGTCCAGCCCTAAAGTACGAAGCCGTGAAAGGGACATGGTGAAAATAAAAAATATTTGCCGAACAAAAAATCTTATTTTTTTCCGGCTGTGGCCAAAAAAACAAAACAAAAAAAAACAATTCTAGCGAGAACAAGGAAATGGAATTTAAAAAAAAACTTGTTTTTAGCTAAGTTCTGCGTGAAGTTTATGTGGTTATATTTCATCGGTTGATTAACACGGGGTAAGTGATACTAACGCACGGCTGTAAAAAAAAAAGGGATTTCGGCAAAGAATTCTTTTTCTCCGTACTAAAGAGCCAAGCAAAAAATTGTGAAATGCAGACGGATTTTACTACCACCTGCTCAGGCACAGGGGACCCGGGGGTGGGGGAGCTAAATATACTGGATTATAGTTTTCCGCAGAGAATCTAGTTTTGAAAATGGACAGACCCATGCAATCAAAAACATGAGAGTCGGCACTGAGCTGCGGATCGAACAATTGTTTAATGTTCTTAAAAAAAAACAACAAATAGAAAATATACCGTCAAAATGCACCAAAAAGCACAATTTTACATATAGATTAAAAAAATTCCCCGGACCCAATAGAGTGGAAAGTGAGTTCCGCTTGAGATATCTTTACATATATCACCCTACAAAAGTTCTTCGAAGTAAAAATATTCCGTTAAAATGCACCAGAACACACAATTTACTAAATCTAAGCATACAAAAATCACAGGAGGGACCATATTGCAGAAAAGTATCAATCCAACTTCAAAAACCTTTCTGTTTACTTTTTAACTTCAGTCTAAATAAAACAGTTCCGAAAAGTTGGATATATGCTGTCAAAATGCACAAGAACACGCCATTTCACGTTTAGATTTTTCTAAAACGTTCGAGGGCCTCCACAGAACACCACATAAATTCAAAATTGTTGATAAAAAATCGGCCAGAACGCGTAGCCGTAGAACCCCAGATCTCCAATCCTAGACTACCCCTGGACTCTGGCCTTATGTACAGGGAGAGTACTAACTTAGCGCCCCCCCGACCCCCATCAAATCGAAAAATGCTTTCGTCATGTCTGCCTGTTATATTTGTTCGTAACAACAATAAAATATACTTATCTACCTAAAATTATATTCATGTTGAACGAAAAGTATTGGGGAAATATGATTCAATTTGCGCTATGAAAGACGTAATGGTTATGGAAATATATATCAATTTTCCTGAAGGTCGAGTTTCAGAATATGGAACGAGAATAAGGAGTAAAGAATGATATTCAACCTGCCTTTACCCGACAGTAAAGTTTGCAATAAATAATGCAATCAGTTGATCTTAAATTTGTCCAAAGGTAAAGTTTATTACTTCAATAGAATTATCAGACTTCATACTCAAGGGCGGATCCAGCGAAAATTCATAGTGGGGCGGGGTCGACTGTGACAGCACAACAGGCGAGCGTTCAGGGGCCGTCTGGGTCCCGGAAGCTCTGGGATCCTGTATATCGTCAGAGATGCGATACGCGTTTTCCCAGAAATAAATGGAAAATAATGCATGTAGATTAATTTTCGCTTTTGTTTCGCATAAGCACGCATCGATATCTTATGACCCCATTTGACATTCTGGTTAAATACATACAAAACAGGACTATAACACATCACACGTGGTGCGCTCGTGGCCATAATGTCTGCATATTAAAACTCAAAATAGTGTACGCTCATTAGATGTCTGTTTAATACGGTGGCTTGTTAGGGGCATGTATTGATCTTTCCAATTTTCTGCCTTTCTCTAATTTTCAAGATTTCACTTTCGCATTTTCTCTCTTTTCTTGTCATCCTCTTCAAAAAACCGCAACCATTTCCATACGAAAACGCCGGAAATTCATTTTCAAGAGACAAGAACAATTAAAACGACCACATAAAAACACTGGAAATTAGTGAAAACCTCGAAAATTGCGTGAAACATCAGAAATAGCAAAAAACACAGAAAATAATATCCACCGCGGTGTAATTTCCACCGCGGTGAAACTAATTTTCACCACAGTGAAAGCAATATCCACCGCAGTGGAAATAATATCCACCGCGGTGGAAATAATTTCCACCGCGGTGAAAGCAATATCCACAGCGGTGGAAATAATTTCCACCGCGGTGGAAATAATTTCCACCGCGGTGGAAATAATAGCAAGAAACACAGAAATAATTTCCATCGCTGTGAAAATAATATCTGTGCTTGATTCAAGCTTAAGGTGTGTATACTTTGAGTTTCAACACCAGACTCCAAAATCGGGGAAATTAAATGCAAGATTCAAATTGACTTGACATTTATGAGTTACCATCTTCCAGATTTTGGTGAAACATGAACATTGGAACAGTGAGTATGTGTTGAAACTCAAAGTATACACACCTTAAGCTTGAATCAAGCATTGGAAAGTGCATACAAAGTTTGAAATGTATGTATTGAGGCAGTGTGACGTCACTTGACCTAAATATGATTGCAACAGACCATCATAGAATACCATGCTTTAATTGCAGTTTACTCTGTGTAATAAAATCGTTAAAAAATAAAATAAATATTTTCCGACACTGTTCGCAATGGTCTTTCATTTGATGGAAACTTTACTTGAGGGTTTACGATCACTTTAATAGGGGCTAAAAAAGAAATTCCCATGTCCCTGTTACGGCTCCGTACACTAATGTCCAAAATTACAAAATACAAAACGCTGATCGCTTGTTGAGAGATGCAGTTCCTGGGGGTCCAATCTAGGACATGCTTTTGTTTATCTATGCTGAATACATCTTCACTAGATCAGCAACTGGGATACATATTCTTCCCTTGATCAATCGCCATGTCTAAGTCGTTCAAATCTCTAAATATTTACCCAAACAAATTGACTGCATGTCCGTATCGAGAATTTATGAATTTATATTTCCCAGAAATAAATGGAATTTCGCATTTATATCTTATAGATTAAATCAGAAAAATCGCAGACGCTGTGTCTGACATTAATTTACATGGCTATATATTAATTTAATACCCATATATATTTGATAAATGTTGACATGAATGCGAAAAAATATAAAAATAATATATATATGAATTCTGAATTAACTCAATATATATGCGAATGAAACGAGTTTATACACGCATATAAAACTGACCAATGATTGGCTACATGTGAATATAGGGCCTACGCAGACATACCTTCGATTTAATGCACACAAATATTTAAGTCTTACGTATAATTACGTTATAAAAGTTCCAACCATGTCAAAGTAGCGACCCTACACGTGTAACTATTTCTGAATGATGATGTTGTTCTTGTCAGAGAAAACTTTCTCGTGTGCTTTATAAAAAGATTATTTCGTGTTGACAAAATACGATAATCCCCCCATCTTGAGACCTTCAGACGTTTCGAGGTTAACTTGGAGTAGGCATGTCAGTGATGTCATCGAAACTCCTGGCTTGGTGCAGTCAAGTGAATTTCAAAAGTGTGGTAGCAAATTTTCTGCAAAGATTGTTAAAGCAGAACAATATACCAACTCAGCTAATTTAAATGAATTTATAAAAAAAGACTAGATAGATTGTTGATTCTTCTGCTTCTTTGCATATTCCATATTTCATCAATAAACGATGCTCATCTGTTTATATTTATTTCCATATTTTAACCCAGTGAAGTTTTGATAGTGTCACCATGACTTCAGGAAACCACACTCGTACAAATTTGTCTTCATCTTCACTGATATAGCGTTCACTACAGCCTTTGACTGCAACGTAGTGTTTAGAGAAAATTGTGATCACACTATTGTTCTATATGTTATGGTATAAAAGAGTAACATTCTCAAAAACCTATATTGTGAAGCCCGAGTCTTCCTATCACCCTTCGACAGCTATCTTTCCAGTAGTTAAGAATAACTTACCTTTGCAAAATTCCAAAGAACACAAAATGGCGGCCTGGCCTCGCTTTCATCGGGTCATGCGCAGTGGTATTTGTTTTGACTTCGCGCTTCGCATCCTGCCTTCGTGTTTGGACTTCGCGCTTCGCATCCTGCCTTCGTGTTTGGACTTCGCACTTCGCATCCTGCCTTCGCACTTCGCATCCTGCCTTCGTGTTTGAACTTCGCACTTCGCATCCTGCCTTCGCGCTTCGCATCCTGCCTTCGTGTTTGGACTTCGCACTTCGCATCCTGCCTTCGCGCTTCGCATCCTGCCTTCGTGTTTGGACTTCGCGCTTCGCATCCTGCCTTCGCACTTCGCATCCTGCCTTCGCACTTCGCATCCTGCCTTCGCACTTCGCATCCTGCCTTCGTGTTACCAAACCACATACCTGAAACAATGCAGCGATGTCCCTTATCGGCCACGATAGATTACAGAGATAATTGACAGACCGGAGACAGCACTGATTATATTGTCACCTGTTCTAATTCCAATAAGACTGATAGCCATTTATTGTATGAAGTTTGAAGTGATGTCTTGCAAGAAATTGGATTTGGTGATATAAGCTGATCTACATTATAACTTTGTCAGCAGGGCAAGTATCAATTGTGTCAGTAAAAGCGAACAACAAACTTGTATAGTCATGACAGTTGTTTAATGGGAACTCATCCCACATTACCATGATTACAATCAGTTAACTTACACGTCCAACTAGTCCATGCATGTTATACCATTGACAAATACATATCTGTGTAATGCCTCGGCACTAATTTCATGAACTCTGGTTTTATATTGGATTTATTTGTTCATCATCCTGTTTATAGACAAGTGTATTGTCAGTATTACACATACCCATATTGTTTGTTGGGATTCTCATGTGAATCTGTTGATGAACATTGATATTCTGGCTATGACCAAGAATAAAACATGTATCATAATTGTATTCACTTCTCATATTCAATTTGTATTGACTGAAGTCTGTATTAGATCCCCACGTACCATATGTACAGTAATCTCTCTTATAATTCCGTCCACCAATCAAACTTCAATCTCCCCTAAATTGGGGGACAAAATTCAATCGGTGGTTCTAATAAATTTGATCGTTCTCTAAAATCATTGAAATACTGGATTATAGCCACGGTTTTGAGCCATTTTGTCAACTTCCTGTTTTAATAAATTTGATCAACCCAAGGTTTAATGAATTATTAGGGGGATTACTTTATACTAATTTGAAAAGGAATATTAAGTTAAATGTATTTGTTCTGTTTTCTGACAAACACTACAGTGAAATATTATACTGAGTTCAACCATTTCAGTGGGACTATTCGCCATTAATTGCTTTTGTAATAATGTTGAAACATGTTTTTATTTCTTTAATCAGTGTCCTTTGGTTCTCTATCCGTGTTGGATCATGTTGGTGAGTGTTCTTCAGTTCTTTTATCAATGTTGGATCATCTCGGTGTGTTTTTGAGCTTCAGCCATGCTGATCATGATCGTGTGGTTTTCAGCCCTATTCACATTGATCATTTCAAATGTGTTTTGGCTCTTATCCATGTTACATGATGCCGTTGGGTCATGTTTGTGTCTTTCAGCTTTTTATCTATGTTGGATCATGTTAGTGTCTCTGGTCTTTTTATCCACCTGGATCATGTTGGTCACTGTTCTGTGGCGGTTTACCCACAGTCGATCACGTTAAAGGGTGTCTTTCTTCAAGGAACTGTTCTCTGCGCATGTTAGACCAGTTAAGTCGGAGTCCTGATTGCTACCTCCATTTGCATGTTCACTTGTTTACCATTTCAGTTTACCACCTTGTTATGACCAAGCTGCATGAGTTTTGTATGCATTATCTGCAGGACCGAGCAAGAGCTACTTGCATTCTCTGTAAGACCCTAATGGCCGCTTCCTAATGAGTGCTGCCAGCATATTTTCTGGGACTGGGCTGTTGGCTCCTGGTGAGTGCTGCCTGCATTCTGTGCAGTTGTCGGATGAGTAGTAGTATAAAGACGGAAAAAGTCTCATTGACCTCTTTGCACTTAAACTTGAGGCGTTGGCGCTGGAGATTGGAAAGTGACCTCTGCCAGAGTTTGGCCGCCATCTTGAATTTGGTAAAAAAACTTGACCAATGTGGCAGCGGCTTATTCTCTCGAACTCTGATGCGGTCACGGGAGAAAGCTTCCGCGGAGAAAAAGTAGTCCCCAGATTTGAAATACGCTGCATGGTCCGATTGGGTCGTATGAGGTATCAATGTGAAGCATTCGTGAAGGGGCATCTGATGGGTTGGGTGCGGGGTTGAAATAGCGTCATTCTGCGCATGCGCGGTGGACCACGGGTCTGGAAATAGACGTTTTGGGATCTAGGGGAGCCACTAATGGTCCGATGGAGTTGAGTGAGGTATCAATGTGAAGCCTATGTGAAGGGGCATCTGATGGGTGGGTGTGGGGTTGGAATATCGGCATTCTGCGCATGCGCAGTAGACCAAGGGTATGGAAATAGACGTTTTGGGATCTAGGGGAGCCCCTATTGGTCCGATGGAGTCGTATGAGGTATCAATGTGAAGCCTATGTGAGGGGGCATCCACCTGGACTAGTAGCTCGGGCGTTGTCACCATTTTGCGCATGCGCAGACAGGGAATTGTGGGAAAAGGGTATGGAAATAGATGTTTTCGGGTCTGGGTGGGCTACTAGTGGCCCTATGGAGCCGTATGAGGTATCAATGTGAAGCCTATGTGAGGGGGCATCCGACGGGATGCGTGTGACGTGGAACTGACGTCATTCTGCGCATGCGCAGTAGACCAAGGGTATGGAAATAGACGTTTTGGGGTCGAGGTGGGCCACTATTGGTCCTATGGAGTCGTATTAGGTATCAATATGAAGCCTATGTGAGGGAGCATCTGTCTGAGCTAGTGTCTCGGCCGTTGTCAACAGTCTGCGCATGCGCAAACAGGGAATTGTTGGAAAAGGGTATGGAAATAGACGTTTTGGGATCTGGGTGGGCCACTAGTGGTCCTATGGAGTCGTATGAGGTATCAATGTGAAACCTATGTGAGGGGGCATCCGACGGCGTGGGTGTGACGTGGAACTGACGTCATTCTGCGCATGCTCAGTAGACCAAGTGTATGGAAATAGACGTTTTGGGGTCGAGATGGGCCACTATTGGTCCTATGGAGTCGTATGAGGTATCAATGTGAAGGATACGTGAAGGATAGTGTCTCGGCCGTTGTCAACATTCTGCGCATGCGCAAACAGGGAATTGTGGGAAAAGGGTATGGAAATAGACATTTTGGGATGTAGGTGGGCCACAACATCCTGAGGCTGCATGAGAAGCATCTCGGCCTGACAAGTGTGGAAGTCAGGTGTTCAACAGGCATGTGCAGTGAATAGGAAAGGAGCGTAGTCTTTCGATTGAGCAGAGAGGTAGAACTGTGGGGTAGGAATATCACATCTCTGTGCATGCAGGCAGTGGTATGTCAGAACATCTTGAAGCGATGAGGTCGAATGCCTAGGAAAGTACAGCTTCGCACGACGTCACAGACGTCATCAGGGAAGGGTAAGAAAGGGAGGCAGATGTAACGGCCTATTTTTCCATCCAACCAACCGGTAGAGTTACCTGTGAGTGTGAGTGTATGCGCGCGTGTGTGTGAGTGAGTGAGTGAGTGAGTGAGTGTGAATGAGTGAACCCCACTCACTCACTCACTCACTCACTCACTCACTCACTCACTCACTCACACACACGCGCGCATACACTCACACTCACAGGTAACTCTACCGGGTGGTTGGATGGAAAAATAGGCCGTTATCCACACCAAATGCACTCCATCGCACCTCCGAAACTCCCGCTTTCGCTACTGCTCTCACTGATGACGTCACCAGTGACGTCACAGGTGACGTGAACATCCCTTCAAGTCGTGGTCTACACCCCGAGAGCTACAAAATAACACTTCCCTAGACACATTCGGACTCATAGTGGTCCATATTGGCCTCAAAATGTCTATTTCCATACCACGGCCTGCCTGCGCATGCGCAGAATGATGATATTCCTACCCCACACCCAGCCAGTCGGTTGCTCCCTCACGTATGCATCACATTGATACCTCACTCGACTCAATCAGACCATTAGTGGCCCACCTAGACCCCAAAACGTTCCTTCCAATGCACTTTTCCCACAATTCCCTGTCTGCGCATGCGCAGAATGTTGAACACGGACGACACACTTATCCAGACGGATGCTCCTTCACGAATGCTTCACATTGATACCTCATACGACTCCATAGGACCAATAGTGGCCCACCTCGACCCCAAAACGTATATTTCCATACACTTGGTCTACTGCGCATGCGCGGAATGACGTCAGTTCCACGTCACACCCACGCCGTCGGATGCCCCCTCACATAGGCTTCACATTGATACCTCATACGACTCCATAGGACCACTAGTGGCCCACCCAGATCCCAAAACGTCTATTTCCATACCCTTTTCCAACAAATCCCTGTTTGCGCATGCGCAGACTGTTGGCAACGGCCGAGACACTAGCCCAGACAGATGCCCCCTCACATAGGCTTCACATTGATACCTCATACGACTCCATAGGACCAATAGTGGCCCACCTCGACCCCAAAACGTCTATTTGACGCAGAATGACGTCAGTTCCACGTCACACCCACCCCGTCAGATGCCCCCACCCCTGAGAGTAGTAGCGAAAGCGGGAGTTTCGGAGGTGCGATGGAGTGCATTTGGAGTAGATAACGGCCTATTTTCCCATCCAACTAACCGGTAGAGTTACCTGTGAGTGTGAGTGTATGCGCGCGTGTGTGTGAGTGGGTGAGTGAGTGAGTGAGTGAGTGAGTGAGTGTGAATGGGTGAGTGAGTGAGTAAGTGAGTGTGAGTGAGTGAGTGAGTGAAGCGTGCACAACGCCGGTGAGGCGTCCCCAACGCCCGTCTTAACGCATGGACGCATTAACGACGGTGAGTGAGTGAGTGAGTGGGATCCGACTGGGTAATGGTTCCTCCGTTTTCATCATTTTCTGCCCTACGGGCTATAGGGTACAGGGTGCACCGGGTATGTGTTTGTGTGTGTGCCTGCGTACGATGACGTCACTTCCGAGTAGCGCAGGGTCAAAGGTCACTTCCCTGGGTACTGTGGTTTTACATCCGGGTCCTCATCTTACATCCGGGTCCTCATCTTACATCCGGGGTTTTCCATGTTTACTGTCACGTGACCGGAACCGGAAGACTCACTCACTCACTCACTCACTCACCGTCGTTAGTGCGTCCATGCGTTAAGACGGGCGTTGGGGACGCCTCAAAGATGTTGGGAAAGCCTCTCCGAGCTCCAAGTGCTCCGGAGCTCCGAGCTCCGGACCCCCCTGAATGTATCCACCCATGCACTGATAGATACTCAGAATGCGCAAACAAGTATCTGAGGCGGATGAATGAATGAGTAAGAATCATATTAGGTCACACCGAGCAAAGCTGGAACTTTCTGAAACGGCGACTTCTGATTGGACAAGAGCAGCTGAGAATACATCTAACGGACAAGAACGACTATGGCAGATGCAATGCCAAATGGCGGCCTCTAATTGGACAAGAGGCTTCTTGAATTGTAAACCTACCCAACGCGGCTCCCCCAGCGTGGGTATGTTATGATGGAGGGGAAAATATACTATATGAAAAAACTTGTTGTTGTTCTCTCATCCTTGTTGTTGTTGTTGTTCTCTCATCTGTCTGTATCATGGCGTCAAGGCGTTATGCTAGGGCGTTAAGGCGTAAACATAGGGCGTTAAGTCGTTGAGACAGGCGTTAAAGCGTAACGACGGGCCTTGACGGGTGACAGCCATTCGAGAGCTTCACACTGATACCCCACACGGTCCATTTGACCAGGGATGGTGAACCACTCAAGAAACTTCCACGAATCCCCAAAATGCCTGCTTTCTATACTACGGCCAGACTGCGCATGCGCAAAATGATGAAAACGGAGGAACCATTAGTCCAGTCGGATCCCACTCACTCACTCACTCACTCACCGTCGTTAATGCGTCCATGCGTTAAGACGGGCGTTGGGGACGCCTCACCGGCGTTGTGCACGCTTCACTCGCTCACTCACACTCACTCACTCACTCACTCACTCACTCACTCACTCACTCACTCAATCACTCACTCACTCACTCACTCACACACACGCGCGCATAGACTCACACTCACAGGTAAATCTACCGGGTAGTTGGATGGAAAAATAGGCCGTTATCTACTCCAAATGCACTCCATCGCACCTCCGAAACTCCCACTTTCGCTACTGCTCTCACTGATGACGTCACCAGCGACGTCACAGGTGACGTGGACATCCCTTCAAGTCGTGGTCTACACCCCGAGAGCTACAAAATAACACTTTCCTAGACACATTCGGACCCATAGTGGTCCATATCGGCCTCAAAATGTCTATTTCCATACCACGGCCTGCCTGCGCATGCGCAGAATGATGATATTCCTACCCCACACCCAGCCAGTCGGATGCTCCCTCACGTATGTATCACATTGGTACCTCACTCGACTCAATCAGACCATTAGTGGCCCACCTAGAGCCCAAAACGTTCCTTCCAATGCACTTTTCCCACAATTCCCTGTCTGCGCATGCGCAGAATGTTGAACACGGACGACACACTTATCCAGGCGGATGCTCCTTCACGAATGCTTCACATTGATACCTCATACGACTCCATAGGACCAATTGTGGCCCACCTACACCCCAAAATGTCTATTTCCATACCCTTTTCCCACCATTCCCTGTTTGCGCATGCGCAGAATGTTGACAACGGCCGAGACACTAGTCCAGGCGGATGACCCCTCACGTATCCTTCACATTGATACCTCATACGACTCCATAGGACCAATAGTGGCCCATCTCGACCCCAAAACGTCTATTTCCATACACTTGGTCAACTGCGCATGCGCAGAATGACGTCAGTTCCACGTCACACCCACGCCGTCGGATGCCCTCTCTCATAGGCTTCACATTGATACCTCATACGACTCCATAGGACCACTAGTGGCCCACCCAGATCCCAAAACGTCTATTTCCATACCCTTTTCCCAAAATTCCCTGTTTGCGCATGCGCAGACTGTTGACAACGGCCGAGGCACTAGCTCAGACAGATGCCCCCTCACATAGGCTTCACATTGATACCTCATACGACTCCATAGGATCAATAGTGGCCCACCGCGACCCCAAAACGTCTATTTCCATACCCTTGGCCTACTGCGCATGCGCAGAATGACGTCAGTTCCACGTTACACCCACCCGTCGGATGCCCCCTCACATAGGCTTCACATTGATACCTCATACGGCTCCATAGGGCCACTAGTAGCCCACCCAGACCCGAAAACATCTATTTCCACACCCTTTTCCCACAATTCCCTGTCTGCGCATGCGCAGAATGGTGACAACGCCCGAGCCACTAGTCCAGGTGGATGCCCCCTCACATAGGCTTCACATTGATACCTCATACGACCCCATCGGACCAATAGGGGCTCCCCTAGATCCCAAAACGTCTATTGCCATACCCTTGGTCTACTGCGCATGCGCAGAATGCCGATATTCCAACCCCACACCCACCCATCAGATGCCCCTTCACATAGGCTTCACATTGATACCTCACTCAACTCCATCGGACCATTAGTGGCTCCCCTAGATCCCAAAACGTCTATTTCCAGACCCTTGGTCCACCGCGCATGCGCAGAATGACGTTATTTCAACCCCGCACCCAACCCATCAGATGCCCCTTCACGAATGCTTCACATTGATACCTCATACGACTCAATCGGACCATGCAGCGTATTAAATCTGGGGACTACTTTTTTTCCGCGGAAGCTTTCTCCCGTGACCGCATCAGAGTTCAAGAGAATAAGCCGCTGCCACATTGGTCAAGTTTTTTACCAAATTCAAGATGGCGGCCAAACTCTGGCAGAGGTCACTTTCCAATCTCCAGCGCCAACGCCTCAAGTTTAAGTGCAAAGAGGTCAATGAGATCTTTTCCGTCTTTATACTACTACTCGGATGTCTACATCCAGTGCCTCCGTCTGCATTGTCTGCAGCGTCTGAGTGTCTTATCCCTGGTGTGTGCTTCCTGGATTTTCTGTTCTTTAGCTAATGTTGCGTTCATGACTCGGGTATCTTTTCCTGAGCATGTGGCCCTTGCCTGTTCAACAGGACCATGTTTACGAGTGAGTACTGCCAGCATTTCCTGCAAGAATGGAATATCTTCTCATAGATAGCGCTGACTGCTTTCTCCAGCAGATATGTTCTTTTTGCTCGAGCGAGTTGTACCTGCTGTCTGGAGCTCTGCTTCAGAGCTTGGACTACTGAGCTCTGATTATTTCATTTTCATATTTGTTTCACTCATATGGTGACAGTCAGTTTGGTTGATGGAGGAAGCCGGAGTACCCGGAGAGAACCACCGCCCTTCGGCAAGTAACTGACAAACTTTCACACATGGACCAGCTGGGCTCGAACCCGTGCCGGTTCAGCTGTGTGAGGCTAGCGGTCACCAGCGAAGCGCCTTAGACCACTCGGCCACCGAGGGCCCCCTTCATTCAACAGTAATCTTACGTGGCATAGGAGTCGGAATTCTGCAGGCTGTAATTTGAGCATTCAGGACAGACTGCTTGAGAGAGGCAAATCAACGCAGAAACCAGCTGCATCGAACTGTTTTCTTGCATGGCCTTGTTGGATTACCTGCTTCTTCAGCAGTTCCAGGTCCTCCAGAGTGTCGAGCGTGAGAAGAACCGCCCTCCCGTCTTGATTTAAATAGTATTTTATTTACATTCACAATTAGTGGGGAGCACATTAAGGCAAGCTTATTATTGTGTCTCCCACATACAGCAAAAAAGTACAAGAATGACTTTAGTTTAACAGTATAACATACATTATGATCGGCTCGGAGAGGTAAGTATTGGAAAAAAGGTGAAAGTAATAATAATAATAACTAGACATTGTTGGTACAATGACGCGGTCTTTCCTTCTGCTGTCTTCAGTAATTTGAATACAGATTTGCAGAAAAGAGATATGTAAATTGGCGACCACTTCGTCGAATAAACTTGATTTATTTGCATAAAATCGCCGAAATTAGCCAGACTTGCTACAACGTTAAAACCAGTCGCGCTCTGTGTAGGCTGTTTGTTTGTAAACAGAGGCCAGACACCACGTGTTCGCTGACCTACATGTATGTCTGGGAAAGACAATCGGAACGTTTCATCATAGGCAAATGATACAAGGAGATACAGTGGCAGAGATGTCGTTTCAATTACGTATTTTGGCGCGCGATTTTAGTCGACTGGGTATTGTTCCTAAATTAGTAAACGAATGCCTACCTTGTTTGCACAGTCCATTCGTGCTTCATCTGGGAACATTCCACGTAAACGGCAACATGAAATAAACAGTCAGAAATAACTGAAGTCTTTAGAGTTTCTCGGACACTGAAACCACTGATCAACTTATGCGAAAAACTTGCCGGGTCACGTGATTACACTGTATCCCTCGTGTCGATATATGGTACCACATGACGGGAGGCCCCGGGCAAACTAGCACAGCAATGTTAGTATGATACACGCTAATTCCTATGAATCACCCTATTTTCGAGCCATTGCTGTGACGTACGAATATCTGTGTAGTAGCCCTTTTGCAGAACGCATTTGTAAAATCACGGGATCGAAGTGATGTGTAATTATATCATCATTTAATTGTATAATTATTTCTTTTCCCCAAAGAATGAAAGAATGCATTATAAAAGCGGAACCGAGTCGGCTTCCGAAATTATGCATTCTAGGCGATCTAGAAAATCCTGACAGGCTGGACATTCAATTCAATAATAACATGGAGTTAGTTGTGCATAAACTGTCTAGCGGGGGGAGAGGGGGGAGAGATGCGTCAACATATAACCTATTCTAATTGTAATAATGAAGTTATGATTTTAAAATTCAGAACTGTACTGTGCATATCGAACAATTCTCTCAAAATTTATGTTTTTGTGGAATTTACGGTCGACGGTCCAAGTAAAGGGAGACAATCGATGTAAACGACACTCAAACTTTATGAAAAGGTAGACAAAACAGTATATATTTGTTTTCTGCGTGTCTTTTGTCTGTTTCTAGTATTCACGAGTTGGAAAAGGTTATGCTCTTGTATTATGTATAAGACTAAGTGAATTTATTGGATCGGTTCAATTTAGGAACGTGAAATTGTATCGTTTTTCAAACAAATCCCCGAGTGAATGTTGCAGGCTGCAGATGTATATAACGCAAGAGGCATTGTGCAGAGTTATTTCTCCCATTAGATTTTACGACGACTTGATTGTTTCGTTATTTGGCTTTGCCGTAACGATACTAAATTTGAGAGAGTTCTTGTTAATCCTGCTTTCTTGATTGTAAGGCTCTTAGCCCGATTGCGGTTACGTATTTTGGCTGATTTCCAAAGATTTTTCTCCAGGTTATTTTCACAAATTCTGGTGCTTTTCGGATGTCTTTTGTAAAGTTTTAAATGACCGTGTCATCTTTCTATTCGATTAATGTGTCTTCTTTGCGCAATGAGTCATATATTAGTTTCTTGATAAATTACCATGATCTATTGTAGTATTTCTTCTTTCCCTTTGTCTAAATATGGCTGTATAATATATTTGATGATTGGGTGCGTGTTTGTGGTTATATTTGTCATTTTAACAATTGAAATGTATTATAGGTGCACCTGTTTCATTCTCTAACGGCATCTTGTGTGTCAGAACTTAACCTTTGATTAATGTATATAGCCGTCAATCAGTTCGAAGCGTGCCGCCGCCGCAGATGTTTTCGTTAGGCCTATCTCATTACTCGTGTATTTCCTTGTTAAACGATATGGAGGCATGTTTATGTCTCCAAACACCTGCCAATCACATTTGAATATTAATTTTCGAGTATTTGTTAATTATCTGATTGGCAAATGTTTCATTAAACAAGTTCTCTTTCTGTCTTCTTGAAATACTAATTAATATAATATGCTGAAATCTCTGTAAGTCTGACTTATGTCTATTTCCTTAAATAGCTGTCTATAGCTGTTTAACATTCTGAGTAAATATTTCGTGTATTGTTCATAGCCGTCAATTAAGTATGTCCGTAAGTATGTCAATTTCCTTTGGTAGCTGCCAATCATGGTTAATTCTTTGCGTTAATAGTTTTCCGCTTTCATGTCATGGGTCTTGTTTATAGCCGTCAATCTTTTTTAATTGTATTGGCGCGGGTTGTAGTGTATGTCTATTTCCTTTAGACATCTGCCTATCATGGTTAAGTTTTCACGTTAATAGTCTTTCTCATTCATGCCATAAGTTCATTTCATTAGTACGGTGTCATGTCAATGCCTCCTTTATCTGTCAATCATTTCTGTATATCGTTTTTAAACGTTAATGGTGATCAGTATCCGTGCTAATTATCTGTCAATCATTACAGACGTGCGCTATGCACAGGTGTTAAAGGTGGGCGTGTCTTACCTTTTGTTTTCATTTTCATTTGATTTTATCCTCACCGGTTATACCGTGTGTTGTTTTCTAACTTTCGCCTTTTTGATTGCTTCTTTCTCACACATTATCTTTAAGCCTTATCCTGTTTTCAAATATAATCTTTTAGTGTCTAATATTAACGCTATTCTGGGAGTTTCTAGTCAATATTAAAATGAATATATCGATTCCTTTTATTCATTTCCTATAATAATTATACTGCGACTTAATGCTCTATTTTTTCCGTCTCGTTGATAGTTTTGCCTAATTAAACGATGTGGTGTACTTAACAACGCCTAATTATAAATTTAACACCAGTTTAATAAGTTTTTCACGTTTAATGTTTCTCGTAGGTGTTATCTCCGACTGTCGGCTGTTTTGATTTCATTGTCAATAGCTGTCACTATTTATAATGTTGTGATTTCATCAGTCATCGTATGGGTGTATTTTTCTGTATTCTCTATTAAGTAAATTTATTTATCCACTGTATTATTTTAATATCCGCGATGTATATATATTCTACTTTTCTTGGCGTCTTAATGATATCGTCCCGTAATATGTTGTTAAGTGTCAATAGCATCATGCTTATTTATTTTTTACTGAACGCTTTGCGTTGTTAATGTTATGTCTCATTACATATGGTATACAATATATGTTCGTGTATAACTTTGGACTGATGAATTCAGATTTACAAAACTGAGCCGGCCCCGTCATGTAACACGACGTTTATTTAATTGTGAACATTGGATGCCTCGAGTGTTACAGCCGAATCGCTATAGCGAAATTGACAACACCCATTGAATAGATGAAATCAACATATGACCATTTAACGGCTTAATAGTTCGGGAAATTTGAATTTTCAATATCTCTAAACCTATCAAAGCTATATTCTTGAAATTTGATAGGCGAATACATATATATATTCCCTCAAACATACCTAAAAATAGTGATGATTGGATGAATACTTTTCGCAAAATTTGAATAAAGCGTAAATTTCACAAATTGCTAATTATGTTCTATTCTTTCTGGTATATCTTGATGGCCTCTAATGTTTTTCTGTTACGTCATATAATGACCTACATTCATGTGCAAATTTCAACTTGAAATTCCCAACAGTTTTCGAGTTATAACCCGGTAGTCGCAAAAACTGTCGGTGACCATATCTCAAGAGCCAAGGTCAAGGTCGGGTTGAAAATGCAGTGACGTCATACCTGTATTATGGGGTACAAATGTGTTATATTACAGATTCCTGCAAGTTATAGTTTTCGAGAAAATTACATGCAACGCTTTTTACATTTTGTAATATTCAAGGTCAAGGTCATATCGGATGGTTTTATAATTAGCGCCAAAAGAAAGTCAATATAGTACTCAATATTGCGTCATTGTTTTGTGACTGTCAGTGTGTTAGTTTTCCAGTAAATGGAAGCCGTATTTTTCGATATTCGGATGCTTATCACTTCAATGGTCATGGTCAAGGCCGAATTCTGATACAAGTGCTGACCTTGTGACCTCATGTAGGTCACGTGACCTTATTTTCAGGCTGATCGCATTAGCCGTTCAAGATTTGACCATCAAACTTTGCGCTCATATAGCGACGCTCCTGGAGGTCAAAGGTCAAATTTAAGGTCACATACGTTTTGGTCATTAAAGTGTTCATTAATGTTACAAGAATCAATGCCGTATCTTATCTCCTTCTAAAATGACGTATTTTGAAAATCATCTAAGGGGAGATAACTACTGTTTCTTGTTACGTAACAATTCGAAAATATAACTACAGCATGGCCATATATAAGACTTAACAACCATCTACTTTCATTCAGATATGTTCTTTATTTTTGGCTGTACACAGACGACACGAAAAACAGCACCAGGGGAGAGAACTCGAAAACCGCTTGTTTGACCTACTTATTTTTCGGTTATTTTGTTGGGGGTATCTGCAAAGTTTCACATTTCAAATTTCAGCTGCATGGCCTTATGCGTTTGGTCAATATTCGCAAAATGGTGTTTTTATCAAAAAAGCCCATAGCTCAATAGGTCAAGGTCAAGGTCAAAATTGAACACCTGTGCCAGAAACTTCAGCCCGGTATCTACACATGTCCCAAATATCTAAGCTGTATATCAAGCCGTTTAGCCGCTATTTCAAAAGTGGAATAATAATAATAATAATAAGAATAATAATAATCCGTAGAATAACAAAAGGTCTATCCATTGGAAATGGAAAGACCTAACTAGAGATTGTTGGGACAATATCACGGTCTTTCCTTCTGCTGTCTTCAGTAATTTGAATACAGATTTGCAGAAAAGAGATATGTAAATTGGCGACCACTTCGTTGAATAAACTTGATTTATTTGCATAAAATCGCCGAAATTAGCCCGACTTGCTACAACGTTAAAACCAGTCGCGCTCTGTGTATAGGCTGTTTGTTTGTAAACAGAGGCCAGACACCACGTGTTCGCTGACCTACATGTATGTCTGGAAAAGACAATCGGAACGTTTCATCATAGGCAAATGTACAATGCCAGTTTCCGTCAAATAGTTCGTAGAGTGAAATACATTCAGCTGAGTCAGAAAAGCTTAAGTCGCTCCTGCAATCATGGATATTATACCTTTCATGTTTACGGACAATTATCACTTTAACCAACATCAAACACATCCTGTCAAGCTTTTAACGGCCTATATTCTCAACTGAGCCACCGATCCGAAACAACAACGAGATACAGTGGCAGAGATGCCGTTTCAATTACGTATTTTGGCGCGCGATTTTAGTCGACTGGGTATTGTTCCTAAATTAGTAAACGAATGCCTACCTTGTTTGCACAGTCCATTCGTACTTCATCTGGGAACATTCCACGTAAACGGCGGCATCGAATATTCCCTCGTTTTAGGGACTTTAATCATCCTGCCGAGCTCAGCTAAGTTCCTACGCTCCCCGTGAGAGGAACACTCGCGCGTATTTCAAGACAGACGCGCGCACTTCCGGCGAAGCAAATTATTGACCTTGTTTGTTTACGAATACCAGGATCGCTGGATCGCTAACCCTCTGTCTACCCTGTATTATGTCAAACTAACGGCTCTCTCGTAACTGTTCAAGTTTTCCACAATTACTGTGCCCGGTACGGAGTCATTGTCAACGAAAGAACACAGTATTGGAAGTAAGTGGCAGCAAATTAGAAGTTCGTAACTATTGCGGTTCAAGAGATAAAAGGTTTACAAAATTGAGCCGGCCCCGTCATGTAACACGACGTTTACTTAATTGTGAACATTGGATGCCTCGAGTGTTACAGCCGAATCGCTATAGCGAAATTGACAACACCCATTGAATAGATGAAATCAACATATGACCATTTAACGGCTTAATAGTTCGGGAAATTTGAATTTTTAATATCTCTAAACCTATCACAGCTATATTCTTGAAATTTCATAGGCAAATACATATATATATTCCCTCAAACATACCTAAAAATAGTGATGATTGGATGGATACTTTTCGCAAAATTTGAATAAAGTGTAAATTTCACAAATTGCTAATTATGTTCTATTCTTTCTGGTATATCTTGATGGCTTCTAATGTTTTTCTGTTACGTCATATAATGACCTACATTCACGTGCAAATTTCAACTTGAAATTTTTCAACTTGAAATTTCCAACAGTTTTCGAGTTATAACCCTGTAGTCGCAAAACTTTCGGTGACCATATCTCAAGAGCCAAGGTCAAGGTCAGGTTGAAAATGCAGTGACGTCATACTTGCATCATGGCGTACAAATGTACCAAATTACAGAGTCCTGCATGTTGTAGTTTCTGAGAAAAACGCGAAAAACGTTTTTTACATTGTGCGATATTCAAGGTCTAGGTCACACCCCAACGTTTTATAAGTAGCACCGAAATAAAGACAATATTGTGCTTACTATTGTGTCATTGTTTCTTGCCTGTCAGCGTGTTACTTTCTAAGTAAATGGAAGCCGTATTTTCGATATTTGGATGCTCATCACTTCAAAGATCAAGGTCAAGGCCGAGTTCTGATACAAGTGCTGACCTTGTGACGTCAGGTAGGTCACGTGACCTTATTTTCAGACTGATCGCATTGGCCGTTCAAGATTTGACCACCAAACTTTGCACTCATATAGCGACGCTTCTGGAGGTCAAAGGTCAAATTTAAGGTCATATCCTTTTCGGTCATTAGAGTGTTCATTAATATTAGGAGTATCAATGCCGTAGCTTATTTCCTTATAAATAACGGGTTTTGAAAAACATTAAAAGAGAGATAACTATTTCTTCTTGTTACGTAACAATTCAAAAATATAACTACAGCATGGCCATATTTAACACTTAGCAACCATCAACTTTCCTTTAGATATGTTCTTTATTTTTGGCTGTACACTGACGACACGAAAAACAGCACCAGGGGAGAGAACTCTAAAACCGCTTCCGTGACCTACTTATTTTATTGGTTATTTTGTTGGGTGTATCTGCAAACTTTCACTTTCAAATTTCAGCTGCATGGCCTTATGCGTTTGGTCAATATTCGCAAAATGGTGTTTTTATCAAAAACGCCAATATCTCATTAGGTCAAGGTCAAGGTCAGTTGTCCAAATAATATGCATAACTTCAGACGTATATCTAGTCGTGTGCCCAATATCTAAGCTCTACAGTGAGGCTTTGAAGACGTTTCGTTGTGTACAAATTTGGATAGCATAATAATAATAATAAAAATCCGTAGAATAACAAAAGGTCTATCCATTGGAAAATGGAAAGACCTAATAAAGGAAAAAAAAGAAAGAAAAAAAAAAATCTAAATAAACAAATAATAATAATTAAAAAAAAAGTACATACATATATCTGTATTACGAAGAGACTCGGGGTGTCACTGGATAGTTTGACTTCTCCGTCGGGTCGCCTATCGTGAATCACAATATCATTTAAACAAGTTCGCAGATCCAAAATATATTTTGTTCAGATTTGTCCTTATCAAAGCGTTTACTTTCTGTGATGTAGGTTCCTAAGAATTTCTGAATTTTAATATTTATATTTTCGTCCTTGTCGTGATCGGCAAATAACAAACGTTTTGGTGTTGGGATTTCGTGACCTTTGAAAATTGTAAACAAATTGTTGAGCAAATGAGTCCTTGGGTTATGAAATTTTGGACAATGAAAGAAGAAATGGTCTACTGTTTCGTCAGGATACCCACAGCTACATTTTGTAGTATCTGAAAGAAAATTATTAAATAAATGTCTCTTCAGATTGCTACATCCATTCCTGAGACGACACAGTTGAATATTCTCTTTCCTATGACATACATAATACCATGGCGGTGGAATGGAAATTTTATGCATATTGTGTAATTTTCGTTTGAACGCAGAAATTGTAGGTGAGCTAGTCACCGGTTCAGGGAGAGCATTCCATTCACGGAGTGTGGTCGGAAAAAAAGATCCTCGAAATAATTCTGTTCGACATCTATACGATGTGAACTGGTTTGCATTGCGCGTGTTATAAGGATTACGAACGAAAACGGGCGCGGGGAGGTGTTTCAACAAATGCAGATTCGTCATGCCATTGGCAATACGGTAGAACATCACGAGTCTGTGAATTTGGCGTCTTCGTACAAGTTGTTCAAATCCTGCTTCAATATACAGCGTTTCTGAACTAACACTTCTGGTAACACCTGTTATGGTTCTGAGGGCGTCTTTTTGTATATTTTCTAATCTAATTATTTTGCTTTGGGGCAGATTATCCCAGACGATGTCAGCATATTCCAGACTTGGTCTTATGAAGCTCTTGTGCATAATTTCAAGGGATTTCCGATCTAAAATATATTTTAGGCCTTTGAAAATTGAAAGCTTATTTTGGGCCTTAATTATGATATTTTCCACATGATCATGCCAATTGCCTTTGTTGTTGAATGTTACGCCAAGATGTTTGTGATTTAACGAATGATTTAAGATTGAATTTTCAAACATAATCGGGAAAGCCGTGGGGAAATATCGTAGGGAGACTAAAAGCGAAACTGTTTTAGTGGCATTAAAATCCACGAGCCATGTTTTCGCCCATTGGGAAATTATATTTAAATCCTGGTTGATAGACGTAATCTGGGCGTTAAGATTGTCTGAAATTATGTATAGGCAGGTGTCATCAGCAAACAAACGGATGTTGTTTATAATAATAATTATTTCTTTTCCCCAAAGAATGAAAGAATGCATTATAAAAGCGGAACCGAGTCGGCTTCCGAAATTATGCATTCTAGGCGATCTAGAAAATCCTGACAGGCTGGACATTCAATTCAATAATAACATGGAGTTAGTTGTGCATAAACTGTCTAGCGGGGGGAGAGGGGGGAGAGATGCGTCAACATATAACCTATTCTAATTGTAATAATGAAGTTATGATTTTAAAATTCAGAACTGTACTGTGCATATCGAACAATTCTCTCAAAATTTATGTTTTTGTGGAATTTACGGTCGACGGTCCAAGTAAAGGGAGACAATCGATGTAAACGACACTCAAACTTTATGAAAAGGTAGACAAAACAGTATATATTTGTTTTCTGCGTGTCTTTTGTCTGTTTCTAGTATTCACGAGTTGGAAAAGGTTATGCTCTTGTATTATGTATAAGACTAAGTGAATTTATTGGATCGGTTCAATTTAGGAACGTGAAATTGTATCGTTTTTCAAACAAATCCCCGAGTGAATGTTGCAGGCTGCAGATGTATATAACGCAAGAGGCATTGTGCAGAGTTATTTCTCCCATTAGATTTTACGACGACTTGATTGTTTCGTTATTTGGCTTTGCCGTAACGATACTAAATTTGAGAGAGTTCTTGTTAATCCTGCTTTCTTGATTGTAAGGCTCTTAGCCCGATTGCGGTTACGTATTTTGGCTGATTTCCAAAGATTTTTCTCCAGGTTATTTTCACAAATTCTGGTGCTTTTCGGATGTCTTTTGTAAAGTTTTAAATGACCGTGTCATCTTTCTATTCGATTAATGTGTCTTCTTTGCGCAATGAGTCATATATTAGTTTCTTGATAAATTACCATGATCTATTGTAGTATTTCTTCTTTCCCTTTGTCTAAATATGGCTGTATAATATATTTGATGATTGGGTGCGTGTTTGTGGTTATATTTGTCATTTTAACAATTGAAATGTATTATAGGTGCACCTGTTTCATTCTCTAACGGCATCTTGTGTGTCAGAACTTAACCTTTGATTAATGTATATAGCCGTCAATCAGTTCGAAGCGTGCCGCCGCCGCAGATGTTTTCGTTAGGCCTATCTCATTACTCGTGTATTTCCTTGTTAAACGATATGGAGGCATGTTTATGTCTCCAAACACCTGCCAATCACATTTGAATATTAATTTTCGAGTATTTGTTAATTATCTGATTGGCAAATGTTTCATTAAACAAGTTCTCTTTCTGTCTTCTTGAAATACTAATTAATATAATATGCTGAAATCTCTGTAAGTCTGACTTATGTCTATTTCCTTAAATAGCTGTCTATAGCTGTTTAACATTCTGAGTAAATATTTCGTGTATTGTTCATAGCCGTCAATTAAGTATGTCCGTAAGTATGTCAATTTCCTTTGGTAGCTGCCAATCATGGTTAATTCTTTGCGTTAATAGTTTTCCGCTTTCATGTCATGGGTCTTGTTTATAGCCGTCAATCTTTTTTAATTGTATTGGCGCGGGTTGTAGTGTATGTCTATTTCCTTTAGACATCTGCCTATCATGGTTAAGTTTTCACGTTAATAGTCTTTCTCATTCATGCCATAAGTTCATTTCATTAGTACGGTGTCATGTCAATGCCTCCTTTATCTGTCAATCATTTCTGTATATCGTTTTTAAACGTTAATGGTGATCAGTATCCGTGCTAATTATCTGTCAATCATTACAGACGTGCGCTATGCACAGGTGTTAAAGGTGGGCGTGTCTTACCTTTTGTTTTCATTTTCATTTGATTTTATCCTCACCGGTTATACCGTGTGTTGTTTTCTAACTTTCGCCTTTTTGATTGCTTCTTTCTCACACATTATCTTTAAGCCTTATCCTGTTTTCAAATATAATCTTTTAGTGTCTAATATTAACGCTATTCTGGGAGTTTCTAGTCAATATTAAAATGAATATATCGATTCCTTTTATTCATTTCCTATAATAATTATACTGCGACTTAATGCTCTATTTTTTCCGTCTCGTTGATAGTTTTGCCTAATTAAACGATGTGGTGTACTTAACAACGCCTAATTATAAATTTAACACCAGTTTAATAAGTTTTTCACGTTTAATGTTTCTCGTAGGTGTTATCTCCGACTGTCGGCTGTTTTGATTTCATTGTCAATAGCTGTCACTATTTATAATGTTGTGATTTCATCAGTCATCGTATGGGTGTATTTTTCTGTATTCTCTATTAAGTAAATTTATTTATCCACTGTATTATTTTAATATCCGCGATGTATATATATTCTACTTTTCTTGGCGTCTTAATGATATCGTCCCGTAATATGTTGTTAAGTGTCAATAGCATCATGCTTATTTATTTTTTACTGAACGCTTTGCGTTGTTAATGTTATGTCTCATTACATATGGTATACAATATATGTTCGTGTATAACTTTGGACTGATGAATTCAGATTTACAAAACTGAGCCGGCCCCGTCATGTAACACGACGTTTATTTAATTGTGAACATTGGATGCCTCGAGTGTTACAGCCGAATCGCTATAGCGAAATTGACAACACCCATTGAATAGATGAAATCAACATATGACCATTTAACGGCTTAATAGTTCGGGAAATTTGAATTTTCAATATCTCTAAACCTATCAAAGCTATATTCTTGAAATTTGATAGGCGAATACATATATATATTCCCTCAAACATACCTAAAAATAGTGATGATTGGATGAATACTTTTCGCAAAATTTGAATAAAGCGTAAATTTCACAAATTGCTAATTATGTTCTATTCTTTCTGGTATATCTTGATGGCCTCTAATGTTTTTCTGTTACGTCATATAATGACCTACATTCATGTGCAAATTTCAACTTGAAATTCCCAACAGTTTTCGAGTTATAACCCGGTAGTCGCAAAAACTGTCGGTGACCATATCTCAAGAGCCAAGGTCAAGGTCGGGTTGAAAATGCAGTGACGTCATACCTGTATTATGGGGTACAAATGTGTTATATTACAGATTCCTGCAAGTTATAGTTTTCGAGAAAATTACATGCAACGCTTTTTACATTTTGTAATATTCAAGGTCAAGGTCATATCGGATGGTTTTATAATTAGCGCCAAAAGAAAGTCAATATAGTACTCAATATTGCGTCATTGTTTTGTGACTGTCAGTGTGTTAGTTTTCCAGTAAATGGAAGCCGTATTTTTCGATATTCGGATGCTTATCACTTCAATGGTCATGGTCAAGGCCGAATTCTGATACAAGTGCTGACCTTGTGACCTCATGTAGGTCACGTGACCTTATTTTCAGGCTGATCGCATTAGCCGTTCAAGATTTGACCATCAAACTTTGCGCTCATATAGCGACGCTCCTGGAGGTCAAAGGTCAAATTTAAGGTCACATACGTTTTGGTCATTAAAGTGTTCATTAATGTTACAAGAATCAATGCCGTATCTTATCTCCTTCTAAAATGACGTATTTTGAAAATCATCTAAGGGGAGATAACTACTGTTTCTTGTTACGTAACAATTCGAAAATATAACTACAGCATGGCCATATATAAGACTTAACAACCATCTACTTTCATTCAGATATGTTCTTTATTTTTGGCTGTACACAGACGACACGAAAAACAGCACCAGGGGAGAGAACTCGAAAACCGCTTGTTTGACCTACTTATTTTTCGGTTATTTTGTTGGGGGTATCTGCAAAGTTTCACATTTCAAATTTCAGCTGCATGGCCTTATGCGTTTGGTCAATATTCGCAAAATGGTGTTTTTATCAAAAAAGCCCATAGCTCAATAGGTCAAGGTCAAGGTCAAAATTGAACACCTGTGCCAGAAACTTCAGCCCGGTATCTACACATGTCCCAAATATCTAAGCTGTATATCAAGCCGTTTAGCCGCTATTTCAAAAGTGGAATAATAATAATAATAATAAGAATAATAATAATCCGTAGAATAACAAAAGGTCTATCCATTGGAAATGGAAAGACCTAACTAGAGATTGTTGGGACAATATCACGGTCTTTCCTTCTGCTGTCTTCAGTAATTTGAATACAGATTTGCAGAAAAGAGATATGTAAATTGGCGACCACTTCGTTGAATAAACTTGATTTATTTGCATAAAATCGCCGAAATTAGCCCGACTTGCTACAACGTTAAAACCAGTCGCGCTCTGTGTATAGGCTGTTTGTTTGTAAACAGAGGCCAGACACCACGTGTTCGCTGACCTACATGTATGTCTGGAAAAGACAATCGGAACGTTTCATCATAGGCAAATGTACAATGCCAGTTTCCGTCAAATAGTTCGTAGAGTGAAATACATTCAGCTGAGTCAGAAAAGCTTAAGTCGCTCCTGCAATCATGGATATTATACCTTTCATGTTTACGGACAATTATCACTTTAACCAACATCAAACACATCCTGTCAAGCTTTTAACGGCCTATATTCTCAACTGAGCCACCGATCCGAAACAACAACGAGATACAGTGGCAGAGATGCCGTTTCAATTACGTATTTTGGCGCGCGATTTTAGTCGACTGGGTATTGTTCCTAAATTAGTAAACGAATGCCTACCTTGTTTGCACAGTCCATTCGTACTTCATCTGGGAACATTCCACGTAAACGGCGGCATCGAATATTCCCTCGTTTTAGGGACTTTAATCATCCTGCCGAGCTCAGCTAAGTTCCTACGCTCCCCGTGAGAGGAACACTCGCGCGTATTTCAAGACAGACGCGCGCACTTCCGGCGAAGCAAATTATTGACCTTGTTTGTTTACGAATACCAGGATCGCTGGATCGCTAACCCTCTGTCTACCCTGTATTATGTCAAACTAACGGCTCTCTCGTAACTGTTCAAGTTTTCCACAATTACTGTGCCCGGTACGGAGTCATTGTCAACGAAAGAACACAGTATTGGAAGTAAGTGGCAGCAAATTAGAAGTTCGTAACTATTGCGGTTCAAGAGATAAAAGGTTTACAAAATTGAGCCGGCCCCGTCATGTAACACGACGTTTACTTAATTGTGAACATTGGATGCCTCGAGTGTTACAGCCGAATCGCTATAGCGAAATTGACAACACCCATTGAATAGATGAAATCAACATATGACCATTTAACGGCTTAATAGTTCGGGAAATTTGAATTTTTAATATCTCTAAACCTATCACAGCTATATTCTTGAAATTTCATAGGCAAATACATATATATATTCCCTCAAACATACCTAAAAATAGTGATGATTGGATGGATACTTTTCGCAAAATTTGAATAAAGTGTAAATTTCACAAATTGCTAATTATGTTCTATTCTTTCTGGTATATCTTGATGGCTTCTAATGTTTTTCTGTTACGTCATATAATGACCTACATTCACGTGCAAATTTCAACTTGAAATTTTTCAACTTGAAATTTCCAACAGTTTTCGAGTTATAACCCTGTAGTCGCAAAACTTTCGGTGACCATATCTCAAGAGCCAAGGTCAAGGTCAGGTTGAAAATGCAGTGACGTCATACTTGCATCATGGCGTACAAATGTACCAAATTACAGAGTCCTGCATGTTGTAGTTTCTGAGAAAAACGCGAAAAACGTTTTTTACATTGTGCGATATTCAAGGTCTAGGTCACACCCCAACGTTTTATAAGTAGCACCGAAATAAAGACAATATTGTGCTTACTATTGTGTCATTGTTTCTTGCCTGTCAGCGTGTTACTTTCTAAGTAAATGGAAGCCGTATTTTCGATATTTGGATGCTCATCACTTCAAAGATCAAGGTCAAGGCCGAGTTCTGATACAAGTGCTGACCTTGTGACGTCAGGTAGGTCACGTGACCTTATTTTCAGACTGATCGCATTGGCCGTTCAAGATTTGACCACCAAACTTTGCACTCATATAGCGACGCTTCTGGAGGTCAAAGGTCAAATTTAAGGTCATATCCTTTTCGGTCATTAGAGTGTTCATTAATATTAGGAGTATCAATGCCGTAGCTTATTTCCTTATAAATAACGGGTTTTGAAAAACATTAAAAGAGAGATAACTATTTCTTCTTGTTACGTAACAATTCAAAAATATAACTACAGCATGGCCATATTTAACACTTAGCAACCATCAACTTTCCTTTAGATATGTTCTTTATTTTTGGCTGTACACTGACGACACGAAAAACAGCACCAGGGGAGAGAACTCTAAAACCGCTTCCGTGACCTACTTATTTTATTGGTTATTTTGTTGGGTGTATCTGCAAACTTTCACTTTCAAATTTCAGCTGCATGGCCTTATGCGTTTGGTCAATATTCGCAAAATGGTGTTTTTATCAAAAACGCCAATATCTCATTAGGTCAAGGTCAAGGTCAGTTGTCCAAATAATATGCATAACTTCAGACGTATATCTAGTCGTGTGCCCAATATCTAAGCTCTACAGTGAGGCTTTGAAGACGTTTCGTTGTGTACAAATTTGGATAGCATAATAATAATAATAAAAATCCGTAGAATAACAAAAGGTCTATCCATTGGAAAATGGAAAGACCTAATAAAGGAAAAAAAAGAAAGAAAAAAAAAAATCTAAATAAACAAATAATAATAATTAAAAAAAAAGTACATACATATATCTGTATTACGAAGAGACTCGGGGTGTCACTGGATAGTTTGACTTCTCCGTCGGGTCGCCTATCGTGAATCACAATATCATTTAAACAAGTTCGCAGATCCAAAATATATTTTGTTCAGATTTGTCCTTATCAAAGCGTTTACTTTCTGTGATGTAGGTTCCTAAGAATTTCTGAATTTTAATATTTATATTTTCGTCCTTGTCGTGATCGGCAAATAACAAACGTTTTGGTGTTGGGATTTCGTGACCTTTGAAAATTGTAAACAAATTGTTGAGCAAATGAGTCCTTGGGTTATGAAATTTTGGACAATGAAAGAAGAAATGGTCTACTGTTTCGTCAGGATACCCACAGCTACATTTTGTAGTATCTGAAAGAAAATTATTAAATAAATGTCTCTTCAGATTGCTACATCCATTCCTGAGACGACACAGTTGAATATTCTCTTTCCTATGACATACATAATACCATGGCGGTGGAATGGAAATTTTATGCATATTGTGTAATTTTCGTTTGAACGCAGAAATTGTAGGTGAGCTAGTCACCGGTTCAGGGAGAGCATTCCATTCACGGAGTGTGGTCGGAAAAAAAGATCCTCGAAATAATTCTGTTCGACATCTATACGATGTGAACTGGTTTGCATTGCGCGTGTTATAAGGATTACGAACGAAAACGGGCGCGGGGAGGTGTTTCAACAAATGCAGATTCGTCATGCCATTGGCAATACGGTAGAACATCACGAGTCTGTGAATTTGGCGTCTTCGTACAAGTTGTTCAAATCCTGCTTCAATATACAGCGTTTCTGAACTAACACTTCTGGTAACACCTGTTATGGTTCTGAGGGCGTCTTTTTGTATATTTTCTAATCTAATTATTTTGCTTTGGGGCAGATTATCCCAGACGATGTCAGCATATTCCAGACTTGGTCTTATGAAGCTCTTGTGCATAATTTCAAGGGATTTCCGATCTAAAATATATTTTAGGCCTTTGAAAATTGAAAGCTTATTTTGGGCCTTAATTATGATATTTTCCACATGATCATGCCAATTGCCTTTGTTGTTGAATGTTACGCCAAGATGTTTGTGATTTAACGAATGATTTAAGATTGAATTTTCAAACATAATCGGGAAAGCCGTGGGGAAATATCGTAGGGAGACTAAAAGCGAAACTGTTTTAGTGGCATTAAAATCCACGAGCCATGTTTTCGCCCATTGGGAAATTATATTTAAATCCTGGTTGATAGACGTAATCTGGGCGTTAAGATTGTCTGAAATTATGTATAGGCAGGTGTCATCAGCAAACAAACGGATGTTGTTTATAATAATAATTATTTCTTTTCCCCAAAGAATGAAAGAATGCATTATAAAAGCGGAACCGAGTCGGCTTCCGAAATTATGCATTCTAGGCGATCTAGAAAATCCTGACAGGCTGGACATTCAATTCAATAATAACATGGAGTTAGTTGTGCATAAACTGTCTAGCGGGGGGAGAGGGGGGAGAGATGCGTCAACATATAACCTATTCTAATTGTAATAATGAAGTTATGATTTTAAAATTCAGAACTGTACTGTGCATATCGAACAATTCTCTCAAAATTTATGTTTTTGTGGAATTTACGGTCGACGGTCCAAGTAAAGGGAGACAATCGATGTAAACGACACTCAAACTTTATGAAAAGGTAGACAAAACAGTATATATTTGTTTTCTGCGTGTCTTTTGTCTGTTTCTAGTATTCACGAGTTGGAAAAGGTTATGCTCTTGTATTATGTATAAGACTAAGTGAATTTATTGGATCGGTTCAATTTAGGAACGTGAAATTGTATCGTTTTTCAAACAAATCCCCGAGTGAATGTTGCAGGCTGCAGATGTATATAACGCAAGAGGCATTGTGCAGAGTTATTTCTCCCATTAGATTTTACGACGACTTGATTGTTTCGTTATTTGGCTTTGCCGTAACGATACTAAATTTGAGAGAGTTCTTGTTAATCCTGCTTTCTTGATTGTAAGGCTCTTAGCCCGATTGCGGTTACGTATTTTGGCTGATTTCCAAAGATTTTTCTCCAGGTTATTTTCACAAATTCTGGTGCTTTTCGGATGTCTTTTGTAAAGTTTTAAATGACCGTGTCATCTTTCTATTCGATTAATGTGTCTTCTTTGCGCAATGAGTCATATATTAGTTTCTTGATAAATTACCATGATCTATTGTAGTATTTCTTCTTTCCCTTTGTCTAAATATGGCTGTATAATATATTTGATGATTGGGTGCGTGTTTGTGGTTATATTTGTCATTTTAACAATTGAAATGTATTATAGGTGCACCTGTTTCATTCTCTAACGGCATCTTGTGTGTCAGAACTTAACCTTTGATTAATGTATATAGCCGTCAATCAGTTCGAAGCGTGCCGCCGCCGCAGATGTTTTCGTTAGGCCTATCTCATTACTCGTGTATTTCCTTGTTAAACGATATGGAGGCATGTTTATGTCTCCAAACACCTGCCAATCACATTTGAATATTAATTTTCGAGTATTTGTTAATTATCTGATTGGCAAATGTTTCATTAAACAAGTTCTCTTTCTGTCTTCTTGAAATACTAATTAATATAATATGCTGAAATCTCTGTAAGTCTGACTTATGTCTATTTCCTTAAATAGCTGTCTATAGCTGTTTAACATTCTGAGTAAATATTTCGTGTATTGTGGTGTACTTAACAACGCCTAATTATAAATTTAACACCAGTTTAATAAGTTTTTCACGTTTAATGTTTCTCGTAGGTGTTATCTCCGACTGTCGGCTGTTTTGATTTCATTGTCAATAGCTGTCACTATTTATAATGTTGTGATTTCATCAGTCATCGTATGGGTGTATTTTTCTGTATTCTCTATTAAGTAAATTTATTTATCCACTGTATTATTTTAATATCCGCGATGTATATATATTCTACTTTTCTTGGCGTCTTAATGATATCGTCCCGTAATATGTTGTTAAGTGTCAATAGCATCATGCTTATTTATTTTTTACTGAACGCTTTGCGTTGTTAATGTTATGTCTCATTACATATGGTATACAATATATGTTCGTGTATAACTTTGGACTGATGAATTCAGATTTACAAAACTGAGCCGGCCCCGTCATGTAACACGACGTTTATTTAATTGTGAACATTGGATGCCTCGAGTGTTACAGCCGAATCGCTATAGCGAAATTGACAACACCCATTGAATAGATGAAATCAACATATGACCATTTAACGGCTTAATAGTTCGGGAAATTTGAATTTTCAATATCTCTAAACCTATCAAAGCTATATTCTTGAAATTTGATAGGCGAATACATATATATATTCCCTCAAACATACCTAAAAATAGTGATGATTGGATGAATACTTTTCGCAAAATTTGAATAAAGCGTAAATTTCACAAATTGCTAATTATGTTCTATTCTTTCTGGTATATCTTGATGGCCTCTAATGTTTTTCTGTTACGTCATATAATGACCTACATTCATGTGCAAATTTCAACTTGAAATTCCCAACAGTTTTCGAGTTATAACCCGGTAGTCGCAAAAACTGTCGGTGACCATATCTCAAGAGCCAAGGTCAAGGTCGGGTTGAAAATGCAGTGACGTCATACCTGTATTATGGGGTACAAATGTGTTATATTACAGATTCCTGCAAGTTATAGTTTTCGAGAAAATTACATGCAACGCTTTTTACATTTTGTAATATTCAAGGTCAAGGTCATATCGGATGGTTTTATAATTAGCGCCAAAAGAAAGTCAATATAGTACTCAATATTGCGTCATTGTTTTGTGACTGTCAGTGTGTTAGTTTTCCAGTAAATGGAAGCCGTATTTTTCGATATTCGGATGCTTATCACTTCAATGGTCATGGTCAAGGCCGAATTCTGATACAAGTGCTGACCTTGTGACCTCATGTAGGTCACGTGACCTTATTTTCAGGCTGATCGCATTAGCCGTTCAAGATTTGACCATCAAACTTTGCGCTCATATAGCGACGCTCCTGGAGGTCAAAGGTCAAATTTAAGGTCACATACGTTTTGGTCATTAAAGTGTTCATTAATGTTACAAGAATCAATGCCGTATCTTATCTCCTTCTAAAATGACGTATTTTGAAAATCATCTAAGGGGAGATAACTACTGTTTCTTGTTACGTAACAATTCGAAAATATAACTACAGCATGGCCATATATAAGACTTAACAACCATCTACTTTCATTCAGATATGTTCTTTATTTTTGGCTGTACACAGACGACACGAAAAACAGCACCAGGGGAGAGAACTCGAAAACCGCTTGTTTGACCTACTTATTTTTCGGTTATTTTGTTGGGGGTATCTGCAAAGTTTCACATTTCAAATTTCAGCTGCATGGCCTTATGCGTTTGGTCAATATTCGCAAAATGGTGTTTTTATCAAAAAAGCCCATAGCTCAATAGGTCAAGGTCAAGGTCAAAATTGAACACCTGTGCCAGAAACTTCAGCCCGGTATCTACACATGTCCCAAATATCTAAGCTGTATATCAAGCCGTTTAGCCGCTATTTCAAAAGTGGAATAATAATAATAATAATAAGAATAATAATAATCCGTAGAATAACAAAAGGTCTATCCATTGGAAATGGAAAGACCTAACTAGAGATTGTTGGGACAATATCACGGTCTTTCCTTCTGCTGTCTTCAGTAATTTGAATACAGATTTGCAGAAAAGAGATATGTAAATTGGCGACCACTTCGTTGAATAAACTTGATTTATTTGCATAAAATCGCCGAAATTAGCCCGACTTGCTACAACGTTAAAACCAGTCGCGCTCTGTGTATAGGCTGTTTGTTTGTAAACAGAGGCCAGACACCACGTGTTCGCTGACCTACATGTATGTCTGGAAAAGACAATCGGAACGTTTCATCATAGGCAAATGTACAATGCCAGTTTCCGTCAAATAGTTCGTAGAGTGAAATACATTCAGCTGAGTCAGAAAAGCTTAAGTCGCTCCTGCAATCATGGATATTATACCTTTCATGTTTACGGACAATTATCACTTTAACCAACATCAAACACATCCTGTCAAGCTTTTAACGGCCTATATTCTCAACTGAGCCACCGATCCGAAACAACAACGAGATACAGTGGCAGAGATGCCGTTTCAATTACGTATTTTGGCGCGCGATTTTAGTCGACTGGGTATTGTTCCTAAATTAGTAAACGAATGCCTACCTTGTTTGCACAGTCCATTCGTACTTCATCTGGGAACATTCCACGTAAACGGCGGCATCGAATATTCCCTCGTTTTAGGGACTTTAATCATCCTGCCGAGCTCAGCTAAGTTCCTACGCTCCCCGTGAGAGGAACACTCGCGCGTATTTCAAGACAGACGCGCGCACTTCCGGCGAAGCAAATTATTGACCTTGTTTGTTTACGAATACCAGGATCGCTGGATCGCTAACCCTCTGTCTACCCTGTATTATGTCAAACTAACGGCTCTCTCGTAACTGTTCAAGTTTTCCACAATTACTGTGCCCGGTACGGAGTCATTGTCAACGAAAGAACACAGTATTGGAAGTAAGTGGCAGCAAATTAGAAGTTCGTAACTATTGCGGTTCAAGAGATAAAAGGTTTACAAAATTGAGCCGGCCCCGTCATGTAACACGACGTTTACTTTAATTGTGAACATTGGATGCCTCGAGTGTTACAGCCGAATCGCTATAGCGAAATTGACAACACCCATTGAATAGATGAAATCAACATATGACCATTTAACGGCTTAATAGTTCGGGAAATTTGAATTTTTAATATCTCTAAACCTATCACAGCTATATTCTTGAAATTTCATAGGCAAATACATATATATATTCCCTCAAACATACCTAAAAATAGTGATGATTGGATGGATACTTTTCGCAAAATTTGAATAAAGTGTAAATTTCACAAATTGCTAATTATGTTCTATTCTTTCTGGTATATCTTGATGGCTTCTAATGTTTTTCTGTTACGTCATATAATGACCTACATTCACGTGCAAATTTCAACTTGAAATTTTTCAACTTGAAATTTCCAACAGTTTTCGAGTTATAACCCTGTAGTCGCAAAACTTTCGGTGACCATATCTCAAGAGCCAAGGTCAAGGTCAGGTTGAAAATGCAGTGACGTCATACTTGCATCATGGCGTACAAATGTACCAAATTACAGAGTCCTGCATGTTGTAGTTTCTGAGAAAAACGCGAAAAACGTTTTTTACATTGTGCGATATTCAAGGTCTAGGTCACACCCCAACGTTTTATAAGTAGCACCGAAATAAAGACAATATTGTGCTTACTATTGTGTCATTGTTTCTTGCCTGTCAGCGTGTTACTTTCTAAGTAAATGGAAGCCGTATTTTCGATATTTGGATGCTCATCACTTCAAAGATCAAGGTCAAGGCCGAGTTCTGATACAAGTGCTGACCTTGTGACGTCAGGTAGGTCACGTGACCTTATTTTCAGACTGATCGCATTGGCCGTTCAAGATTTGACCACCAAACTTTGCACTCATATAGCGACGCTTCTGGAGGTCAAAGGTCAAATTTAAGGTCATATCCTTTTCGGTCATTAGAGTGTTCATTAATATTAGGAGTATCAATGCCGTAGCTTATTTCCTTATAAATAACGGGTTTTGAAAAACATTAAAAGAGAGATAACTATTTCTTCTTGTTACGTAACAATTCAAAAATATAACTACAGCATGGCCATATTTAACACTTAGCAACCATCAACTTTCCTTTAGATATGTTCTTTATTTTTGGCTGTACACTGACGACACGAAAAACAGCACCAGGGGAGAGAACTCTAAAACCGCTTCCGTGACCTACTTATTTTATTGGTTATTTTGTTGGGTGTATCTGCAAACTTTCACTTTCAAATTTCAGCTGCATGGCCTTATGCGTTTGGTCAATATTCGCAAAATGGTGTTTTTATCAAAAACGCCAATATCTCATTAGGTCAAGGTCAAGGTCAGTTGTCCAAATAATATGCATAACTTCAGACGTATATCTAGTCGTGTGCCCAATATCTAAGCTCTACAGTGAGGCTTTGAAGACGTTTCGTTGTGTACAAATTTGGATAGCATAATAATAATAATAAAAATCCGTAGAATAACAAAAGGTCTATCCATTGGAAAATGGAAAGACCTAATAAAGGAAAAAAAAGAAAGAAAAAAAAAAATCTAAATAAACAAATAATAATAATTAAAAAAAAAGTACATACATATATCTGTATTACGAAGAGACTCGGGGTGTCACTGGATAGTTTGACTTCTCCGTCGGGTCGCCTATCGTGAATCACAATATCATTTAAACAAGTTCGCAGATCCAAAATATATTTTGTTCAGATTTGTCCTTATCAAAGCGTTTACTTTCTGTGATGTAGGTTCCTAAGAATTTCTGAATTTTAATATTTATATTTTCGTCCTTGTCGTGATCGGCAAATAACAAACGTTTTGGTGTTGGGATTTCGTGACCTTTGAAAATTGTAAACAAATTGTTGAGCAAATGAGTCCTTGGGTTATGAAATTTTGGACAATGAAAGAAGAAATGGTCTACTGTTTCGTCAGGATACCCACAGCTACATTTTGTAGTATCTGAAAGAAAATTATTAAATAAATGTCTCTTCAGATTGCTACATCCATTCCTGAGACGACACAGTTGAATATTCTCTTTCCTATGACATACATAATACCATGGCGGTGGAATGGAAATTTTATGCATATTGTGTAATTTTCGTTTGAACGCAGAAATTGTAGGTGAGCTAGTCACCGGTTCAGGGAGAGCATTCCATTCACGGAGTGTGGTCGGAAAAAAAGATCCTCGAAATAATTCTGTTCGACATCTATACGATGTGAACTGGTTTGCATTGCGCGTGTTATAAGGATTACGAACGAAAACGGGCGCGGGGAGGTGTTTCAACAAATGCAGATTCGTCATGCCATTGGCAATACGGTAGAACATCACGAGTCTGTGAATTTGGCGTCTTCGTACAAGTTGTTCAAATCCTGCTTCAATATACAGCGTTTCTGAACTAACACTTCTGGTAACACCTGTTATGGTTCTGAGGGCGTCTTTTTGTATATTTTCTAATCTAATTATTTTGCTTTGGGGCAGATTATCCCAGACGATGTCAGCATATTCCAGACTTGGTCTTATGAAGCTCTTGTGCATAATTTCAAGGGATTTCCGATCTAAAATATATTTTAGGCCTTTGAAAATTGAAAGCTTATTTTGGGCCTTAATTATGATATTTTCCACATGATCATGCCAATTGCCTTTGTTGTTGAATGTTACGCCAAGATGTTTGTGATTTAACGAATGATTTAAGATTGAATTTTCAAACATAATCGGGAAAGCCGTGGGGAAATATCGTAGGGAGACTAAAAGCGAAACTGTTTTAGTGGCATTAAAATCCACGAGCCATGTTTTCGCCCATTGGGAAATTATATTTAAATCCTGGTTGATAGACGTAATCTGGGCGTTAAGATTGTCTGAAATTATGTATAGGCAGGTGTCATCAGCAAACAAACGGATGTTGTTTATAATATTGCTAGGCAGATCATTTATGAATAGCAAAAAGAGAAGAGAACCAAGGACAGAGCCTTGGGGCACTCCCGCGTGTAGACGTAATACTGTCGATTCCTTGCCATGCAACACGACTCGCTGACAACGATTTCGCAAATAACTTTCAAACCATTTCAACAAACTACCAGATATACCGAATTGTTGTAATTTGCGAAGTAATCCACGATGCCAAACTCTGCCAAACGCTTTAGATATGTCGAAAAATAAGAATAAGACCTCTTTCTGTTCGTCTAAAGCTTTAGTTATATCGAAGTAAATATCAAGTAATTGGGTTACTATTGAGTTGGAGGGAAGAAACCCCGACTGGTGAGGTGTTATATCGTGCCTAATGTAGTTATAAAGGTACTTAAATACAACTCGCTCCATAACCTTACTTAGGCAACTCAGTAACGATATTGGGCGATAGTTAGATGAAAGATGATGATCACCTTTTTTAAATATAGGAGCTACATTAGCTAATTTCCAGTCAGTTGGGAATGTTGAGGTTTTCAACGAATGGTTGAAAAAACGAGCAAAAATAGGTTATAATACATGCCCAGATTCATAAAGGCATTTTGGACTGATTTTGTCAGGCCCTAGGGCCTTTGAAGTGTCTAGATTAGAAAGTATGTCTAAAACATCAGTAGTAGTCACAGAGAAACTGTTCAAAGTATTCTCGGTATACATAAACAAAGGAGGCAGTTGTGCGGTAGAGTCGTCAATATTTGTGATGCTAGAGAAATAAGAATTAAGTATTTCGGCCTTTTCGCTACATTCATAGGCAAATGATCCATCAGGTCTACTAAGAGGAGGAATGTCGATTAAATTAGAATTACTTTCTTTAAGGAATGATTTACTCAACTTCCACCAGTCTTTTGAACCGTAATGACCAGCCTGTATTTTTTCAGCTCTTTTCAGTTTAGATTCGTCTTTCGCAGAGTTAACAAGTAGATTTACGTAATTTCTTTGCCTTTTGAAACTCAGAACATCAACTGTCTCGGATTCTCATTTCATGTCTGACTTTATTCGTCATCCAGGGTTTGTCGTTAGGATTTATAGTAACGTATTTGTTAGGTATTGCTGATGCAGCCGCCTGAGTGAGGTTAGCTGCGATGCGATGGCACCACGTGAGTAGTATAGAAAGGACGGATAAAGCCTCATTGACCTACTTATTTGTTCCCCCCGGGTAAAATTTAAGGGGGTGGTCACGTGGTGATCACGTGATCAAGACATGTCCTGACTTGTTCTGGGTTGTGCAGTTCTGCCATGCAGCGGACGGGTACTAGGATTTCGCTCAACAACTCCTGGTCTGGTGCCTACGTGTCTGCGTGAGTAAGCTCACGTGCCGAACACCTGGCTCCCCGAAGGAAAAATGGAACATTGTTGCACTACGATTGCTACAATGTTGCGGCATCGTGAACACATGGTCTGGTGCCTACGTGTCTGCGTGAGTGAGCTCACGCGCCGAACACCTGTCTCTCCGAAGGAAAACTGCAAGAATGTTGCACCGCGATCGCTACAATGTTGCGGCATCGTGAACACCTGGTCTGGTGCCTACGTGTCTGTGTGAGTGAGCTCACGTGCGGAACACCTGGCTCCCCGAAAGAAAAATGTAACAATGTTGCACCACGATCGCTACAATGTTGCGGCGACCGTGAACACCTGGTCTGGTGCCTACGTGTCTGTGAGCTCACGTCCGGAACACCTGGCTCCGCAAAGGAAAAATTACGAGCTTGGTAGGATGCTAGATTAACCTAGGAAGGATGGGCAGTTCCATTTGGACCAATCAGCGGTCGAGAAAGAGAACCAATCAGCGGTCGAACAATCAGCCAATCGAATTGGAGAATCCACGGTGGGCTTTCCACGCGGTCCGCGCCTACATCCGGGCACTAGGCTTTCGCCGACGGCCGCACCCACATCCAGGCACTAGGATGCTTTCGCCTACATCCGCACCTACATGCGGGTACTTTTACATCCGGGTATATCCGGGCACTTTTACATCCGGATACTATTACGGCCGGGTACTATTACGGCCGGGTACATCCGGGTTCTTGTACATCCGGGGTTTCTCACTGGGTTTCCCAGTGGGGGGTTTTCCCCGGCCCGGGCCCGCCCGCACGCCTGCGCGGGTTATCCGCCCGCACGCGCGTTATCCATCCGCACACCTTCATGCGATGACGTCACTATCGAGCTCCGCGAGCTCTGGAGCTCGAGGTCGGGGAAACTCCGGATGGTGAAGAGGTCCCGGATGTTGAAGCTCACTACAAATCATCCACGCATATGTTTAAGGTCTAAGGAAAAATTGGAACTCTTCTGTGTTCGGAGGTAGTTCTTGAGTCAATGAATGGACAGAGAAAAATGTAACCCATCAATACCCAGAAAACCAACATAGATGTTAAGGCCTCGATATAACCTGCCCGGGGCATGGTTAGTACGAATTTTTCCGTTGCGGTGTTGTTGTTCAATAAAAAACGTCATGAAAAGCCAAGTGAAGTTCGAATATTTATTAACGTGAACAAGTGAACAAGAATGTATATACAAGTATATAAGACTGTTGCAAACAAGAATTAAGGTGAACACGTATATAGAGAGAAGTCACAGTGGAGTATATAACAGTTGACCAAGTCATCGAACTGGTGTAATGTATATATATATAGAGTAATTATTCAAAAGAATGAAGTTCACAAATAAACAAGTTCATGGTGTAATATGTATAGAGAGTGATTCGAGTTAAGAGTCCAAATATCTTATTCATAGAGTTCACAAGTCCGGGTATACCATCAAAGACAATATATGTAGTGTTCACAAGTCCAGGCACGTCGTACTGACTCCATCGGGAAGGACTTTCCGTTTCGGATAGAAAAATGTGAATGCATCTCGTTTCTGGATGTATGTTCGCATCTGGTGGTCGACGACCCGGAAATCTCGGTTAGTGCCACTCGCACTGGCCTGGCTTTTGAGCACGTCCAGGTAGATGGCTTTGTCGATGGCCGGGTCGCGCCGGTTGACTCCTTTGCAACTAAACTTGTTGTTTCCATCTCCACCGTAACAGAAGTATGTTTTGGACGACAGGGCGATCATGGCATCTCCACTCCACTCTAGCTTAAAGAGGCCCGGCGTCCGCTTGTCGTACTGGTAATGGTCACGTCGAGGTAGCCACTGGTCCCGTTCTGCCTCATATTGCGCACGTAATTCAGGTTTGACGAGTGACTCCCAATCCGCATTAGAGACGGCCATATAGACAGAGTCCGTGTCCATCTCCATGAGTTGCCAATCGGATGGGTCGAAATACACACCCATGAAATCATATAAAAATTGTAGCATCCTCAGCTTGGCCACCTTGTATACCATACATCTAATTTGGAGCGGTAAGTTGTAACGAATGGTCTTCTTGGCTGAACTGATTTCATACGTATCGTCATCGATGACGTCGACGGACCGAAACAGAGGCGAGTTGATCTTTTTGCGCGCTTGTTTGGTTGTACAGATATTGATGTTGACATGCTTGTCTTGGTTGGTCACCGTTTTGCCATAATAGCCATTGCCCGTCAACTTCCACGATTCACCGATAATGGCTTTACTGGGATCTTGATCGCCTTGACGACGGGCAGACGTGACGGTATGGGCATTCCGCGCAAAACAGGCGTTTGGTATATACTGTATCACTTGGTACACGCGCGTCACTTCGAGGCCGTGGCTCATGTACCACTGTAGTAGAGGCGTACCCAGCAAAATGTTCTCTCCCCACATGCTCCCAATCAGCATTCGACGAGGTTGTTGAAGTATGTCTTGTTCCTCAGCATAGGCGCCCATGGTCTCTCCAATGTTAGCCCGACTCACCAGCGTGTTCTTGAAAATAGGCGGGCACTGGGCGAATCGTGGCTTGAGATTGTCGGGAACATGGAGGTCGCATTCCACAAATCCGTACAGGGCCCCGGAACGAACAGCGTCAAAAATCTGTGGCAGGGTCAGGAGTGGTCGGCGACTGAGGGGGTACTCGCGCGCTTTAAGGAAGTCGCGTAAGTGTGGGAGGGCCTGGCACATGGTGTGAAATTCACACTCCCGCAGTTCGATGAGGTGGTACCCCAACTCTTTGACATAATCTCCATTCTCCACCACTTCTGCCCGTAGTTCTTCTGCCGATTTCCCACGTCGTTCGTTGAAACGTCCAGCGCTGAAATGACATTGGTGGCCGTGCCAGTAGCAGCCATAAAACTGGAATACGGTGGGCTTATTGTGGATAATAGCAAACCCATCGACGGGGAGTCGGCGATCTCCTATGCGCTTCTCTGTGGCGTTAGTTTGATGTCGTATATAAATTCCCCGTCGATCGGCTTCCCAGTCCAACCACTGGTCAGCAACATGTTTGTACGGCGTACGTTGAGGTGTGAAATGTCGGCCGTCCGCCAACCAGCGCGTATAATGACCACTGGGCATGGGTTGGGCGAGAGACCACAGATGCAGGGCATTGGCATCGAATCCAATGATTTTGGCACAGGGTTTTCCACTTGGAAGGGTGGTGACGTCTTTCTCGTGGTAGCGATGAAAAATAAGGCTGGGCCCGCCGACGATGTTCTGCTTTAAGCAATCATACATGTCCTCGTCTTTTTGTTGTATCAGCGAAAAGTATGTAGGACAATCGTGAAAAAGAAGGCGAAGCGCGAGACCCGGTAAACTCAAGCACTCCTTGAATATGTCGACGTGCATTTGATGCCGGAACAGTTGAACCATTTTCTCGGCCGCTTCGAGGAAGGGAACCACATCTAAGTTGTTGTACCATATGAGGAAATCTCGCAAGGTTTGCATATGTTGGTCGTTCCATACCTGCTGTAGTTCCCGGTACGTGTCTTCCGAACATTCCACCTGCTTCAGATCGTCAAAGAAAGCGTCCCGGGATGGCAACTGTGTTTCCTCCAAGCGGTCGAGCGTCGACATATAGGTGTAAGGGAACCTCCCTTTGGTTTGTGCACGGTCATAGGCCTTCACCCACTGATCATAGCTATAATTGGGAGCTAAGTAGTTGCGTACATCCAAGAAATGGAGTGATGTGGTGGTGAGGGCCATGTGGTTATTGATCTTTTTGATGACGGACTTGATGGTATTGGACTGGGCCAAGTAAGGGTAGAGAAATTCCTTCACCATGTTGAGATCGTATCGACCCGAGTTGAAGCCGAGCACGGGTAACTGGCCTAAGTATTGCAGGAAGCGGGCTTTCAATTTCTCCGCATACGGCTTCGGTAAAGGTACATCCTGCGGTTGAATGTTATCTGACTATTCGGTCGCCGACTCCGTCTCTGACTCTTCATCTTCGCTGAACGATACATCAAGTGTAGGCATCCGGTCGTCGAGTTGGTCCTACGTCCTGGAACTTGGACACCAATAGTTCCGTACTAGCCGCACTGATTTCCTCTAAATACACCATCATCCGGGTAATCAACTCATGGGAGTCGCCGGTGGACACGAAACAGACGGGCGCAGCGTCATAGCCGGGCACGTTGGTGGAAATTACAACACATATAAGGGAAGCGGGAAGAGGTGCCGACATACTGACTGCGTCATATGACTTCACAGAATAGACTTCTGGTAAACCTATTCTAAAGCACATACCAAGAATCTAACGATTCGTGATATGCGTTGTATCTCAGGTACGCTTTTATTGTACCTGTTCATGTGGCAACATGGATGATATGACCACACGGCCCCTAGCACCGGCATAAGCGGTATAGATACAAATCTACAGAGCTATGATGGAAATGCTCTGACAACTCGTATACTGGTAATTGGTGAGCTGTTTCGCTGTGACAACTCGTACATTGGAGATTGGTGAGCTGTATCGTCATCAGATGTAAATGACGGCAATTAACACAAAAGACTACTCTGTAAGGCTGTCGACCCAGCATCAACTTCCCACAAATGCCAACATATATCAAAGTATTGACACTCAGGGGAATATGGCGCTGTGTCCACTGCGTTTTCGCCGAGGCCGCTTCCATCGGTTCCAAAATCGCCTCGAAATCATAAAATGCCCGGTAGGGAAAATAAAGATGCTCTTCCGGTATGACAATTCCTTCATCAGACAGTTCCTCGAAAATAGTAGGCGTGTTATGGTACACGCCGCCAGGAAATTTGCGTTTAACAGTGTTGTCACAAATCTTCTCGTGCCGATGTAGGTGCCCAGAGTGGTCAAACACGCGATGGCATTGGGCACAACTGTAGGACTGGGCGTACAGGCTCATATCGTAGATCAGGGAAAAATGATTCATCCCGCCGTCGTCGAAGATATTGACTTCCATCGTAGAGGCATGCCGTTCTGAATTACAACACATATAAGGGAAGTGGGAAGAGGTGCCGACATACTGACTGCGTCACATGACTTCACAGAATAGTCCTCTGGTTAACCTATTCTAAAGCACATACCAAGAATCTAACGATTAGTGATATGTGTTGTATCTCAGGTACGCTTTTATTGTACCTGTTCATGTGGCAACTTGGATGATATGACCACACGGCCCCTAGCACCGGCATAAGCGGTATTAGATACAAATCTAGAGAGCTATGATGGAAATGCTCTGACAACTCGTATACTGGTAATTGGTGAGCTGTTTCGCTGTGACAGCTCGTATATTGGAGATTAGTGAGCTGTATCGTCGTCAGATGTAAATGACGGCATTTAACACAAAAGACTAGACCGATGAACCAATCCAGCCACAAATGTATCCTCCTCTTCCCGTAGTAAACGGTACGCAAAGATTTTGACGTTGAACAGTGACTCCACGACATCCAAATACTTGAACGGGACTCCCCGGAACTGTCGCGGGTCTATGTCTTGTTCATCTAGATACCGTTTCCAATAGATATTGGCCACTCTATCACAAGCCTGGGGATCACATTCGTTCAAATGAACGGCTAAACAGCGAAACAGACATTTCCGGTCTCTGTAGGGCCCATGTTTGCCCGTCGTTAATGCATACATGCCTTTTCGACGGAGTAGCCAAGGTGGAAGAATGACAGGAGCACCGATGGGAAGATCTCTCAATTTGGTCACGAAAAATGTCACGTTGGTGACCATTTCCACAGTCCATTTGGTGTTGGGACGTTGCAGGCGCGCCCATTCCAACGGATCCAACGTAGTGATCTGCTCGATGAGTGGTTCCAGTGACGCACGATTGGTGATGGTGAACGGCTGGTCAAACACATAGGTATTATTGCTGGGATAGAAATACCGCAGTTGATCCGTCTGTTTGTGCCGTAAAATGTACCCAAATGTCATATTCACTTTGAACGCTGTCACTTGGTCTGTAAAAATGTTCTTAGCATAGTTAGAAAGATACGTGAGGTCCTGTAGTCGAAAATTATAGATATCTTGAATGGGCCGATGACGGTGGAAACATCGTCGGATGGTGTTCCAATGGCGTCGATAAATCTCACTCACAGGGTGGTCTTCGGGCAAGGCGTCAGTGGGAGGCACAGCTGGATCCTCAGGTAAGTCTTGTTCGCCTCTCGTATTGTCTCGTCTATCAGGAGATCTTGAACGATCACGTCTCATATTGTCCATATATACTCCTGTAAAATATAGCCGATTTTGTCTTCAACACAATGAATTGATGACGAATTCTTAACGTATTTCTTTGGAAGGGTAAGGTCAATAGGGCTCGACATGCAGTTTTTATACTACTAAAATGTGAAGACTGATACACCTCATCGTTGCCAGGTCAGTAGGGCTCGAAATGCGCTTTTTATACTACTAAAATGTGAAGACTAATACACCTCTTCGTTGCCAGGTCAATAAGGTTTGAAATACGCTTTTATACTACTACATGTGAGTCACCTGTTACTATCCTCTGCGCCGCAAGGTGAATTACCCCAGTTCAACATGTCAAAGTTACAGCTGGTTTGCTTTGACTTTGATGATGCAATACAATACGTTTATTGCACAACTCATAAAATAGTACAAATATGGCAAACAATATAATTACTATGGTACTATTGCAAGTAGTAATTATTAGCTAGTATGGTTTTAACCAACAGTGTGGGTTAGTAACAATTCTAGGAAAATCCTCGAAAATAACATAGGAGTTGCCGGTCTGTTGATGTAGAAACTCTAAGAAGTGTCCAGCCGGTTTTTTGATGGAGCGTCAAGGCTGAGCCTTGATTGGTACATCTGGTGTACTAGTCTTGCCATTTTTGAAGCATTCTCTCCGTGGAGATTTACTACAGATTTAACTTTTATAATTTCCGGATGGGTTGGGAGCGGGTTACTGTCGATAATTTGGTTTATATAATCTCTGTGTTTGTTATGTTGAGGACAGTATAGCAAGAAGTGTACTTCATCTTCTACCACATTTTTAGTACAGTGGCGACAGATCCGGTCACATCTTGAGGTGTTTTTATACCTACCGCTCTCTATTTCGAGTTTGTGACAGCGGATTCGTATTTTGTTATTGTGATGCAAGTCAATGTTATTGCATTCAAGGGAGGTAATTCTCCAGATTGTATGAGATTTGTATGATAGTGTAATACCAGAACTAGTTTGATACACTAGTAATGGGGAACTTCCAGTACTGATACTTAAGATCCCACTTCTGCATATTATGTTTGAAATTAAATACCTAGATGCGGTCATCTATGCTACTGGATTTGTAGTTCTTGAAACTATTCCATGAAAGAAATGAAAATAGTTCAATTTAAGCTTCTTGAATTTTACATGTACGAAACATGATTTGGTTCAGGTTCTTGTAATTCAGATGCCTGTATTTGTCCTTAATATTGAAAATAATACCACTTAGATGTTGCGCCAAGTGTCAAAACTTAGCAAGAAAAAGGATTCCTCTCTCTATGATGCAGTGTTAAGAAATATAAGTTCTTATACAACGCGTTATTACCCCCAAGATGCAACTGAGAAGGTATCGGTCACTTACAAAAAATTTAACTCACCAGCTTACTGCATTTCAATGTTCTGTTTATCTTATGAAAGTTGATAATTTCTCATCACAACACACAGAGAAACATGGCTATCTGTATCACCAAAATGATTACATGTATATGTAGTCTTTTGCCATCAATTATGCATTTGCAATGAAATAACCCTTTAGAGGGAGGGTGAATTAACAATCAGCAGGAATGGATCTCTTACAAACCTTCCCGAACCACGTAGTTGCACTATTATACCTATTTTGCTCCTCACATTGTACTAGGCCGAGGATTTTAGTTTGTTATTTTTTGTATAGTATCTTCCTCACCGAATTGCACTTGGAAACATCTTCCCTAATTGAAACTACTACTAGCAGGTCTCTTGAGCAGGACAAACAGGTGAATGTGCAAACTATATCCTGACCAAATTCTATTAGAATTTATGTAAACAGGTGAGATTTGTTCAAAACAATTGTTTAAACTTCTTGAATGGGAAATCACATTTTGCCTTAGCATATTAATCCAAACTGGATAAAGATCTATCTGTTGCTTCTGAATAGCTTGGAGAAATATTTGAATGCTTTCGGAAATTTTAATAATGATGAAAATATGATGAATATACTTGAATATCATAATCAAAACTGTTCAAAAAATAATCATCCCTCCAACAGTTTCACTACTTTACAAGGAAATTAGCAGTTCTTAATCTTTCTACAGCCATGACAGCAGCCATAATTCTTCAAATTAATTTACTCCACCGTATGTAAGACATATTTGTCAGCTGATTTAGTGTCCTATAGAAGGGAAAATAAAATTAATATTATTCTTCAGTAAATTAGATTTCTTGTTAATAAGAATAGACAGCAACAGTTCTTCCAATTATTCCATTTTGAAGGAGGCATCTTTTCAGCTGTTTGAATTTATTGTGCTAGGATTTTTTAATTGCAATTAAAACATTGAGAATTTCCAAGGAAGCAATTGCACACATAGAAAGAAATAGAAAGTGGCAGGTATACCAAAACTCCCAAATGTGACAGACTGCTTCAGTGTCACAGATGACCGAATACTGCATAAACAATACCATTGTGTAAAGCTGTAACATATTAATATATATCCGTGCCAATATGCAGCCAAATAAGATTATATTAGCTTATCCGTCATCAAGTTTTTAATGAAGTATTTTAGTATGTGTACCCTATATCTATTATTTTACTGTTTATATTATGTAAGCTTATGTCTGTATATTATGTATGTATGTGTGTATGTATGCATGTATCTATGCATTTTAGCCCTTCTGGGGCACAATTCATCGCAATAAACTATCTATCTATCTATCTATCTATCATAACGTTTCAGGATTGAACCTACATGCAGTTTCACTGTATACTTTGACTTGGATCAAGGCCATGTCTCTACAGGATTCTTGTGACCATATTACCAGATGTATGCAGTATAGGTTCACAAGATCTGGCTAGAATCCCCTGAGCTATACATGTATTGTCAGAAGTCAGAAGACAGCATAATTGACCACCACCTCCCTCCTTATAACACATGATGTGATGTCGCAGGTCACTATTGTTGATGTGCCATGTTCGTGCTGATATCGACTGATCTCGCTGTTATTGTAATTCAAATACTCTGCCTCGTGAAGTGGCCCTATAATGTTTGTCTTTCGTACACTTCCAGTTCATGAACTTCTGGTATTGTAGAAATACTATTGGTATTGTCCTGTACGAAACTCTCTCACTTAAAATCTTATGTGTTTCACGCAAGTTTCTGATCAGAATCTCTCGAGAGAAAATCATATGAGAACATTACGTGAAATTTAACATGCAAATGAGGTGTTTTCACACAAGAATGGAGCAGAGTCTCGTAAGAATCTTATGAGATCTCACGTGAGTTCTCACATGAGATCTCACAAGAGATCTCACGTGAGATCTCGTAAGAACTTAAATCTTCCTTATGAAATCCCCGCAAATGCAAGAAATATCACAAACATTTATAATTTAATTTGTTAGGTATTTGAATGTAAAGAACAAAACAAGAAGCTGATATGAATATATTTAATTTTGTATTTTATTGTGAAGGGTTTAAATACCACTAAATAAACTTGAGTGGCATAATCATTGGAATCAGCATGGTGTTATCCAGAGTCCTAAACATGAGACGGTATGTAAATATTAACTTACAGGTGTGTTGGGGGGGGGGGGGGGTTCAAATTTATTCCACTGCCTGGCTCTGGCAATATAATCAATTAGATCCAAAGAAACTCCAATGCTGAATAGCAAACTCTTTGCTGCCAAGTTACGGTAGTTCCCCTAATAATTCAATCACAGGAAGTTCACTTTTCAACTTTGTTATTCAAATAGAGAGAAAAGTGACATTTCCATTCTTCATTCAAATTGAAGAAAAGTAATATAATGACAAAATGTGACACTTTGTGGTTGGTGCCATGGAGAATATTGCCAGATTTATGCCATTTTTGCTGCACTTCCTGTGATCGAATTATTAGGGGAATTACCGTAGACTATCAATTTCATTAAATTATGTATTTACAGTTAGCACACTTTAGGATGTTCAGTGACATAACCAGTTGTCTTGATTTTATAAAAAAAAACCTTTTATGAGGTCTCTCGTGAGATTTCAGGACCCAGCACTTATTTCAACAAAAGATGGCTAAACCATTGGAACAAATTCCAAATTTATGCTTCAATTTTGTCTACAATGAGTGAAGCATGGTATAGGACATGTAAGCCTCAATTTGTTATAAGTTTAAAATCTTTAAATACATACAGGAACAAAGAGTAAAACCTGTTTACAAGATGATTCATTCTTCACAAAATTTTCACAGAACATGTTGTTGTTGTTGTCCAGTGTGATCTTTTCAAACTTGCAGGTCAATAGCCAGTAAACATAGTTTCTGAAATATCCCTATGATCCCAATAAACCTACCTCAATAACTGTTCCTTTTCTCAATACTTTAGCATATGTATTCACCAGTAAACCATCTAAAACTTGTAAGTTCCTGAGTGAAGACACACCAACCATATCCCCTTGTGTGACAGTATTTCCCTCCAACGGTTCAATTTTCCCTCCAAAACTTACACAAAGGATTCCAGTCAGTAAAGGGATACCAAGACTATAATCTCACAAGAGATCTCTTGTGAGTATTTGGACTGTGTTCATATTGAACATTTTCTCTTCGGATTTTGTCAAAGTCCTGAAACTTATATGATCTCTCGTGAGAAAAAGGGACTCAGTTGTTTTCCCAGAGTCAGAATAGAAAACCTCACAAGAGATATTTTCTCACATAGTTCCTGGTATGATTTCATTTCCTCACAAGAGATTTAAGTGAGAAAAGTAAAACCTTGCCTCGTCTCATATGTGTCTTACTAGTTGAGGAGAGTTTCTCACCAGAATCTCATAAGAATCATACTAGAAACAAGTCAGATTATGTGAGACTGTTTGGTTACTAGAAATAAATGAAACAACATGCGAAGGTCATTCAGCTTCCTAAATGCTTAACATTATGTCATGACCATGTGCATTTATGGTGTGCCATTTAGAAAGGCAAAATCTTACACCATATACAGTGAGAACAGCAATAGATATGTTTTCAGTGTATTCAACCTTCAAATCTTTATTGCATAGGTATGATCTTGTAGTTGATATTATTTTCAAAATAAATGTTACTGATATACCATTTGACAAGGTGAAACCTTCATCCGCAGGAATATGTAACAACCTACATGTAGCAATGCTGTTGTGTTTTCAGTTACTGATGAATCAATGCAAGGGCATATGAAGCACAAAATTGGATATAACCACAACATCAAAATGTAAAGGATTAAACCTTGCCTTGTAGCATATGGAACATCTCTCTGAATATATGAACTGTAACAGACAGGCACATCTATTAATGCCCAAGCCTTGGAATTATTGGATATGCATATAACAGTGACATAGTCTTGCCAAGTTTGCCTGATAGAGATCAGGTTTGCAGTTATCAATTTATCAATTCTGTATAGTTTTAGGGTTTTCATAAGGATGTGGTGTCTTATTCCGTGCTCCCCCCCCCCACTACTACCATCCCTAACATCCTACCATCACTACCATTCCATATGGGCCCTCCGTGGCTGAGTGGTCTAAGGTGCTTCGCTGGTGACCGCTAGCCTCACACTGCTGCACCGGTACGGGTTCGAACTCGGCCTGTCCATGTATGGAAGATTGTCAGTTACTTGCCAACGGGCGGTGGTTCTCTCCGGGCACTCCGGCTTCCTCCACCAACCAAACTGACTGTCACCATATGAGTGAAACAACCTTGAGCGTGACATTAAACCAAATCCCCCTCCCCTACCATCCATACCATCACTACCATACTGATCATCACTACCATCCCTACTATCATTACCATCCATATCATCCCTGCCATCACTACCATTCCAACCATCACTGCCATCCCAACCATCACTACCAGTCATACCCTTCCAACCATCACTGCCATCCCAACCATCACTACCATCGGATCCCTACTATCGCTAGCATCCATACTATCACTACCATCCCTACTATCACTTACATCCTACCATCCATGTCATCCCTGCCATCACTACAATCCCAACCATCACTACCATCGGATCCCTACTATCATTACCATCCATACCATCCTACCATCACTGCTATCACTTACATCCTACCATCCATGTCATCCCTGCCATCACTACAATCCCATCACTACCATCCTACCATCACTACCATCCACACCATCACTACCATCCATACCATCACTACCATCCATACCATCACTACCATCCATACCATAACTACCATTCCTATCATCACTACCATCCATACCATCACTACCATCCATACCATCACATCCATACCATCACTACCATCCATACCATCACTACCATTCCTACCATCACTACCATCCATACCATCACTACCATCCATACCATTCCTACCATCACTACCATCCATACCATCACTACCATCCATACCACCCATACCATTCCTACCATCACTACCATCCATACCATCACTACCATCACTACCATCCATACCATCACTACCATACGTACCATCACTACCATTCCTACCATCCATACCATCACTACCATCCATACCATTACTACCATCCATACCATCACTACCATCCATACCATCACTACCATCCATACCATAACTACCATTCCTACCATCACTACCATCCATACCATCACTACCATCCATACCATTCCTACCATCACTACCCTCCATACCATCACTACCATCCATACCATCACTACCATCACTACCATCCATACCATCACTATCATCCATACCATCACTACCATCCATACCATCACTACCATCTATGCCATCCTACCATCCATACCATCACTACCATCCATACCATCACTACCATCCATACCATCACTACCATCCATACCATCACTACCATTCCTACCATCACTACCATCCATGCCATCACTGCCATCCATACCATCACTACCATCTATACCATCACTACCATCCATACCATCACTACCATCCATACCATCACTACCATCCATACCATCACATCCATACCATCACTACCATCACTACCATCCATACCATCACTACCATCACTACCATCCATACCATCACTACCATCCATACCATCCATACCATCACTACCATTCCTACTATCCATACCATTCCTACCATCACTACCATCCATACCATCACTACCATCCATACCATCACTACCATCACTACCATCCATACCATCACTACCATCCCTACCATCACTACCATCCATACCATCACTACCATCCATACCATAACTACCATCAATACCATCCATACCATCACTACCATCAATACCATCCATACCATCACTACCATCCATACCATGATGGTGATGGTAGTAATCCCACTTGGGACTGGACTATCCAGCTGTAATCCCACAGAGGACTATCCATCAGTAATAACATGGGACTGGTCCACCCAGCAGGAATCTCACACTGGAATGCCCTATGTACCAGTAATCCGACTGCACTGACCTATCCATCCTACATGGGATTAACTTTTGCCAGTAATCCCACATGGGACTGATGTTATTGTCTGTACCAGATAATCTATTCCAGACATTATTGTCTGTACCGCATCACTTATTCCAGACCTTATTGTTTGCTCTACATGTATGCTTTCAATACTGCTGCACCTTTGGCGGATGACCCCGCAAGGCGAGATGTTGGGGTTCTCAGAACGCTCGTAAAACTTGGTGGATATGTTTCATGTTTTCCTAGGTCACAGCTCTCCCGCAGTAATCCCACACGGGACTGACCTATCCAGCAGTAATCCCAAATGGCATTGGCCTATCCAGCAGTATTGCCATACGGGACTGACCTTTCCAGCTGTAATCCCACACCAAACTGGTCTATCCAGCAGTAATCCCATTTGGGACTGGCCTATTCATCAGTAATCTCACACAGGACTGACCTATCCAGCAGTAATCCCAATGGCACTGGCCTATCCAGCAGTAATGCCACACGGGACTGACCTATCCAGCAGTAATCCCAGACCGGACTAAACTATCCTGCAGTAATCCCACATGGGACTGGCCTATCCAGCAGTAATTCCACACGGGACCGGCTTATGCAGCAGTAATCTCTCATGGGACTGACCTATCCAGATGTAATATGACACTGGATTGCAATTTGCAGCAGTAATCCCACATGGCACTGACCTATCCAGCCATAATTTTACATGGGACTGACCTATTCCGCTGTAATCCCACACAGGTTTAGCCTATCCAGCAGTAATCCCACACGGGACTGGCCTCCTCAGCCATAATCCCACACAGGATTGCCGTATGCAGCAGTAATCCCACACGGGACTGCCTATGCAGCAGTAATCCCACACGGGACTGTCCTATCCAGCATTAATCGCATACGAGACTCACCTATCCAGCAGTATTCTCAGACAGGACTGGCCTATCCAGCAGTAATCCCACTTGGGACTGGACTATCCAGCATTAATCCCACAGGGGACTATCCATCAGTAATAACATGGGACTGGTCCACCCAACAGTAATCCTACACAGGACTGGCCTATCCAGCAGTAATCTCACATGGGACTGAACTATCCAGCAGTAATCTCACACTGGACTGCCCTATGTACCAGTAATCCAACGGCACTGACCTATCCATCCTACATGGGATTAACTTTTGCCAGTAATCCCACATGGGACATGTTATTGTCTGTACCAGATAATCTATTCCAGACATTATTGTCTGTACCACATCACCTATTCCAGACCTTATTGTTTGCTCTACATGTATGCTTTCAATACTGCTGCACCCCGAAAGGCGAGATGTTGGGGTTCTCAGAACGCTTGTTCTGTTATGCATACCAGTGCTAATTTATAGAAAAAAAATTCAACGAAATTCTTTGTTGGAAGGACATTATTGCTATTGCAACTCGAACGATATTTTCGAATTTATTTCCCAACTTATGTGGTAACTCTCGATGTTTATTTCATTTTTCTGTTATGCATACCAGTGCTAATTTATAGAAAAAAAATTCAACGAAATTCTTTGTTGGAAGGACATTATTGCTATTGCAACTCGAACGATATTTTCGAATTTATTTCCCAACTTTCCACTATTAGGCGTATATATATTCCA
>JAVTVY010015495.1:0-61140 GCA_036873755.1 Hanleya hanleyi
GCAGAAACGCGGGAAAATGCAAATAAGCGATGTAACCAGGTCAAATTATTGGTAATTTTGCACTCAATTTTTTCTTAGAAACATGGGAAATACTTCAAAAACTTGAGAAATAATTTGTAAAACCATAATAATATACATCCATTCCATCCTTTATGGACTGTAAATGGGTTCTCTTGTAAAGAAAATTTACACTGGCAAAATTATATCATTCTGATAGGACCTCGTTCTGCCATAATATCCACCGAAATCTCAGTCCAGGGGGAGATAACTCCTGTATGGAATACAGTATGCAGTAAACCCAATTGTATACTAATGGACACACTGTGGATTATTTTAATCGAACTCCTGGTCTTCTTTCCACCTGCTTCCGAAAATAGCGCTTCAGGTATAACTAGGCAGTCAAAATTAAACAATCTGGCGTAATGATACATCTCCGCTCCGTAACGGAGTCTACATTAAGATAATGCATAGACTCCACTATTATGCCTTAAGGGTGCACTCCGGAGATTCTTTTATTCGGCATGGAATAGACTATGGGTCCGTTTTTCGGCCACCAGTTGTCGCAAAACCTTCAACCCAAATCACTTATATGTATATATTTTCTGAAAGAGCATGATGAAACTATTATTTTAAGATATAACACTGCTATGTTATAGAAAAATTTAACTCGAACATTCTCCTCCATGCTTGCTTCATTTTTCCTAGAAAACCCCTTAAAAATGTCGAAAATGGTCAAATTCGGCTCAATTTCCAGAAAAATCTGTAAGAGCGATTTCAATTAAACTTCTTACTCACGTTCCCTGGTCCGGTCTCAACTTAAAAAGGCAAAAAAAAGGGATGTTAACCTAACCGTTTTTTGTCAGATTTTCTTCCCGTAAATGAGTCCCGATTTTTAGGCACACCCAAGGGGCATAACTGAGGCAGGACAAACTTTACTCCATGATCCCGATCAGCGTGTAGACGAAGCCAGCACTCGATTTGTACGTACTCGTTTGCAGCGTTGATAATGCTGAATAGGATGGCATTATAGATATAAGCTATTAAGAAGACAAGAAGAATTATGATGTAGCAGAACAAGGGCAGTCTATCGTATTATGAAATTAGAGAGGGGCCATTACTACGAAACTGCGGAGGGCCACCTTAAGGGGCAGGAGGTTTTTTACGAAATTAATTATTCACACGTATCGTAATCTCAGAATGTTTGCGAGTATGGCGGTATACAACACTTGCCAGTTATACATATTATTTTGGGAAATCCGACCGATAACTTTCCCCCTACCCCATCTTTGCTTTGATCAATTTTGCCAATTCAAGCAGGATTTTCGAGAACAAAACTCAAAATTAACCTATTTCTTCTTAATAATGGTCATCCATTCGGCAATATGAAGGCCGTGGTTACTTTTCCGCTTTCCAATGATAGCAGAAACGCGGGAAAATGCAAATAAGCGATGTAACCAAGTCAAATTATTGGTAATTTTGCACTCAATTTTCTCTTAGAAACATGGAAAATACTTCAGAAACTTGAGAAATAATTTGTAAAACCATAATAATATACATCCATTCCATCCTTTATGGACTGTAAATGGGTTCTCTTGTAAAGAAAATTTACACTGGCAAATTTATATCATTCTGATAGGACCTCATTCTGCCATAATATCCACCGAAATCTCAGTCCAGGGGGAGATAACTCCTGTATGGAATACAGTATGTAGTAACCTCAATTGTATACTAATGGACACACTGTGGGGTATTTTAATCGAACTCCTGGTCTTCTTTCCACCTGCTTCCGAAAATAGCGCTTCAGGTATAACTAGGCAGTCAAAATTAAACAATCTGGCGTAATGATACATCTCCGCTCCGTAACGGAGTCTACATTAAGATAATGCATAGACTCCACTATTATGCCTTAAGGGTGCACTCCGGAGATTCTTTTATTCGGCATGGAATAGACTATGGCTCCGTTTTTCGGTCACCAGTTGTCGCAAAACCTTCAACCCAAATCACTTATATATATATATTTTCTGAAAGAGCATGATGAAACTATTATTTTAAGATATAACACTGCTATGTTATAGAAAAATTTAACTCGAACATTCTCCTCCATGCTTGCTTCATTTTTCCTAGAAAACCCATTAAAAATGTCGAAAAATGGTCAAATTCGGCTCAATTTCCAGAAAAATCTGTAAGAGCGATTTCAATTAAACTTCTTACTCACGTTCCCTGGTCCGGTCTCAACTTAAAAAGGCAAAAAAAAGGGGATGTTAACCTAACGGTTTTTTGTCAGATTTTCTTCCCGTAAATGAGTCCCGATTTTTAGGCACACCCAAGGGGCATAACTGAGGCAGGACAAACTTTACTCCATGATCCCGATCAGCGTGTAGACGAAGCCAGCACTCGATTTGTACGTACTCGTTTGCAGCGTTGATAATGCTGAATAGGATGGCATTATAGATATAAGCTATTAAGAAGACAAGAAGAATTATGATGTAGCAGAACAAGGGCAGTCTATCGTATTATGAAATTAGAGAGGGGCCATTACTACGAAACTGCGGAGGGCCACCTAAGGGACTCCGCGGTAGCGACCACCACATAAGTAGATAAATAACACTTATCAGAAATATGGGACGACTGGTGGGGGTTATATTTGAGAAAGAATTTGTATATAGGCCTATGTCTTTTCCAACTTCCAATTTTAAACAGTGGCATTGCAGCCTTGGTAGTTTGCAGACTGCCAATTCCTACCTACACAGCTGCTTTGCGGCATTGCTCCAACAGAATAAATCTTCCTTGTAAATATGGCAAGAACGGGTTATAGCTCTTGGTTGGATATGATGTGTTTGGATATTTCAATTGTCGATGTCTATACAGCGGACTTGAGCTGATACAAGTTGGAGGTCACATGTCCTCGACAATGGATTTTGCAATAACTTCTTCATCAGATATGCATATTTTGAAAATTATTTAGAAAATCACATGTTTGGTAATTTTACAGTGCTGTTGAAAACAAATTTTGAGAAAATGTTTTAGTCAAAAGTAATATCTTATATATTAGCTAACACAAAAATTTAAAAACTTCACAACCATGTTGAAAACGTCTTATTCAAATATAGAAAATAGCATGCTGTTGCAGAAAAATAGCCTGTATTATATGAACCATAGGGCAGATTCCACGATAACCTAGTCCACTTATATGGCAAGCCGTTTTGGTATTTATTCATTTATTTTTGATATCAAAAATAGTATTTTTGATAACCAAAATAGTATTTTTCACATCAAAAAAAAAACTTTTATTACAAAAGAATTTCTGATAACATATTTTTAACGGAGGGTTGTATGTAAAGATGAGTGTCAAAGCGGTGTTAGGGAGGAATGTCCGTGTAGCCGAGTGTCAAAGCGCTGTTAGGGAAGACTGTACCTGAAGTCGGGTGTCGAAGCGGGGTTAGGACTTAAGGTTAGGTCACTTTTATAACTATCAAGTTCAGCTTCGCTTGAGCTGTAAAAAAAATATTTCTCCACCAAAGTCTTTAGTTTGTCAAATCTGGGTTAGGCAGGAATGTACGAGAATTCGAGTGTCAAAGCGGTGTTAGAGACAAAAGTGCGTGAAGTCGAGTGTCAAAGCGGTGTTAGGGAGGTATGTATATCAAGTTGAGTGTCAAAGTTGTCTTAGGGATGAATGTATGGGAAGTTGAGTGTCAAAGCGGTGTTAGGAAGGACTGTATGTGAAGTCGAGTGTCAAGGTGATGTCAGCAAGTAAAGTACCTCAATGTGAAGACGAGTGTCAAAGCTGTGTTAGGGAGGACTACGTGAAGACGCGTGTCAAAGCGGGTTTAGGACTTAGGGTCAGGCAACTTTCTTATCTATCAAGTTCATGTTCGATTCAGCTATAAAAAAAAATTTCTCCGCCAAACTCTGTAGTTTGTAAATTGGGGTTAGAGAGGAATGTACGTGAAGTTGAGTGTCAAAGCGGTGTTAGGGAGAAATGTACATGAATTCGGGTGTCAAAGCGGTGTTAGGGACAAATGTACGTGAACTTGAGTGTCAAAGCGGTGCTAAGGAGGAATGTATGTGAAGTCGAGTGTCAAAGCAGGGTTAGGGAGGAATGTACGTGAAGTCGAGTGTCAAAGCAGGGTTAGGGAGGGTTGCATGTGAAGACGAGTGTCAAGCGATCTTAGGGAGGACTGTACCTCAAGTCGAGTGGCAAAGCGGTTTTAGGACTTAGGGTTAGGTCACTTTCATAACTATCAAGTTCAGGTTCGTTTCAGCTATAAAAAAAATATTTCTCCACCAAACTCTGTAGTTTGTCAAATTGGAGTTAGGAAGGAATGTACGTGATTTCGAGTGTCAAAGCAGTGTTAGGGACAAATGTACGTGAAGTCGAGTGTCAAAGCGGTGCTAAGGAGGAATGTATGTGAAGTCGAGTGTCAAAGCGGTGTTAGGGAGGAATGTATGTCAAGTCGAGTGTCAAAGCAGGGTTAGGAACGTTGTATGTGAAGACGAGTGTCAAAGCGGTGTTAGGGAGGAATGTACGTGTAGCCGAGTGTCAACGCGGTGTTAGGGAGGACTGTACCTGAAGTCGAGTGTCAAGGCGGTTTTAGGACTTGGGGTTAGGTCACTTTCATAACTATCAAGTTCAGGTTCGTTTCAGCTATAAAAAAAATATTTCTCCACCAAAGTCTGTAGTTTGTCAAATTGGGGTTAGGAAGGAATGTACGTGATTTCGAGTGTCAAAGCAGTGTTAGGGACAAATGTACGTGAAGTCGAGTGTCAAAGCGGTGTTAGGGAGGAATGTATGTCGAGTCGAGTGTCAAAGCAGGGTTGGGAAGGTTGTATGTCAAGACGAGTGTCAAAGTGGTGTTAGGGAGGAAATTACGTGTAGCCGAGTGTCAAAGCGGTGTTAGGGAGGAATGTACGTGAAGTCGAGTGTCAAAGCAGGGTTAGGGAGGAATGTACGTGAAGTCGAGTGTCAAAGCGGTGTTAGGGATGAATGTACGTGTAGCCGAGTGTCAAAGCTGTGTTAGGGAGGACTGTACCTGAATTCGAGTGTCAAAGCGGTTTTAGGACTTAGGGTTAGGTCACTTTCATAACTATCAAGTTCAGGTTCGATTCAGCTGTAAAAAAAATTTCTCCACCAAACTCTGTAGTTTGTAAATTGGGGTTAGGGAGGAATGTACGTGAAGTTGAGTGTCAAAGCGGTGTTAGGGAGGAATGTACATGAATTCGTGTGTCAAAGCGGTGTTAGGGACAAATGTACGTCAACGTGAGTGTCAAAGCGGTGTTAGGGAGGAATGTATGTGAAGTCGAGTGTCAAAGCAGTGTTAGGGAGGAATGTACGTGAAGTCGAGTGTCAAAGCGGTGTTAGGGAGGGATGTATGTCAAGTCGAGTGTCAAAGCAGGGTCAGGAACGTTGTATGTGAAGACGAGTGTCAAAGCGGTGTTAGGGAGGAATGTACGTGTAGCCGAGTGTCAAAGCGGTGTTAGGGAGGAATGTACGTGATATTTCTCCACCAAACTCTGTAGTTTGTCAAATTGGAGTTAGGAAGGAATGTACGTGATTTCGAGTGTCAAAGCAGTGTTAGGGACGAATGTACGTGAAGTCGAGTGTCAAAGCGGTGTTAGGGAGGAATGTATGTCAAGTCGAGTGTCAAAGCAGGGTTAGGAACGTTGTATGTGAAGACGAGTGTCAAAGCGGTGTTAGGGAGGAATGTACGTGTAGCCGAGTGTCAAAGCGGTGTTAGGGAGGAATGAACGTGAAGTCGAGTGTCAAAGCAGGTTTAGGGAGGAATGTACGTGAAGTCGAGTGTCAAAGCGGTGTTAGGGAGGAATGTACGTGTAGCCGAGTGTCAACGCGGTGTTAGGGACGACTGTACCTGAAGTCGAGTGTCAAGGCGGTTTTAGGACTTAGGGTTAGGTCACTTTCATAACTATCAAGTTCAGGTTCGTTTCAGCTATGAAAAAAATATTTCTCCACCAAAGTCTGTAGTTTGTCAAATTGGGGTTAGGAAGGAATGTACGTGATTTCGAGTGTCAAAGCAGTGTTAGGGACAAATGTACGTGAAGTCGAGTGTCAAAGCGGTGTTAGGGAGGAATGTATGTCAAGTCGAGTGTCAAAGCAGGGTTGGGAATGTTGTATGTCAAGACGTCAAAGCGGTGTTAGGGAGGAATGTACGTGAAGTCGAGTGTCAAAGCAGGTTTAGGGAGGAATGTACGTGAAGTCGAGTGTCAAAGCGGTGTTAGGGAGGAATGTACGTGTAGCCGAGTGTCAACGCGGTGTTAGGGAGGACTGTACCTGAAGTCGAGTGTCAAGGCGGTTTTAGGACTTAGGGTTAGGTCACTTTCATAACTATCAAGTTCAGGTTCGTTTCAGCTATAAAAAAAATATTTCTCCACCAAAGTCTGTAGTTTGTCAAATTGGGGTTAGGAAGGAATGTACGTGATTTCGAGTGTCAAAGCAGTGTTAGGGAGGAATGTACGTGAAGTTGAGTGTCAAAGCGGTGTTAGGGAGGAATGTACATGAATTCGTGTGTCAAAGCGGTGTTAGGGACAAATGTACGTCAACTTGAGTGTCAAAGCGGTGTTAGGGAGCAATGTATGTAAAGTCGAGTGTCAAAGCAGGGTTAGGGAGGAATGTACGTGAAGTGGAATGTCAAAGCGGTGTTAGGGAGGAATGTATGTCAAGTCGAGTGTCAAAGCAGGGTTAGGAACGTTGTATGTGAAGACGAGTGTCAAAGCGGTGTTAGGGAGGAATGTACGTGTAGCCGAGTGTCAAAGCGGTGTTAGGGAGGAATGTACGTGAAGTCGAGTGTCAAAGCAGGGTTAGGGAGGAATGTACGTGAAGTCGAGTGTCAAAGCGGTGTTAGGGATGAATGTATGTGTAGCCGAGTGTCAAAGCTGTGTTAGGGAGGACTGTACCTGAATTCGAGTGTCAAAGCGGTTTTAGGACTTAGGGTTAGGTCACTTTCATAACTATCAAGTTCAGGTTCGATTCAGCTGTAAAAAAAATTTCTCCACCAAACTCTGTAGTTTGTAAATTGGGGTTAGGGAGGAATGTACGTGAAGTTGAGTGTCAAAGCGGTGTTAGGGAGGAATGTACATGAATTCGTGTGTCAAAGCGGTGTTAGGGACAAATGTACGTCAACTTGAGTGTCAAAGCGGTGTTAGGGAGCAATGTATGTGAAGTCGAATGTCAAAGCAGGGTTAGGGAGGAATGTACGTGAAGTCGAGTGTCAAAGCGGTGTTAGGGAGGAATGTATGTCAAGTCGAGTGTCAAAGCAGGGTTAGGAACGTTGTATGTGAAGACGAGTGTCAAAGCGGTGTTAGGGAGGAATGTACATGTAGCCGAGTGTCAAAGCGGTGTTAGGGAGGAATGTACGTGAAGTCGAGTGTCAAAGCAGGGTTAGGGAGGGTTGTATGTGAAGACGAGTGTCAAAGCGGTGTTAGGGAGGAATGTACGTGTAGCCGAGTGTCATAGTGGTGTTAGGGAGGACTGTACCTGAAGTCGAGTGTCAAACCGGGTTTAGGACTTAGGGTTAGGTCACTTTCATAACTATCTAGTTCAGGTTCGTTTCGGCTATAAAAAAAATGTTTCTCCACCAAAGTCTGTAGTTTGTCAAATCGGGGTTAGGGACAAATGTACGTGAAGTTGAGTGTCAAAGCGGTGTTAGGGAGGAATGTATGTGAAGTTGAGTGTCAAAGCAGGGTTAGGGAGGGTTGTATGTCAAGATGAGTGTCAAAGCGGTGTTAGGGAGGAATGTACGTGTAGCCGAGTGTCAAACCGCTGTTAGGGAAGACTGTACCTGAAGTAGAGTGTCAAAGCGGGTTTAGGACTTAGGGTTAGGTAACTTTCATAACTATCAAGTTCAGCTTCGTTTCAGCTGTAAAAAAAATTATTTCTCCACCAAAGTCTGTAGTTTGTCAAATCTGGGTTAGGGAGGAATGTACGAGAATTCCAGTGTCAAAGCGGTGTTAGAGGCAAATGTACGTGAAGTCGAGTGTCAAAGCGGTGTTCGTCTTAGGGATGAATGTATGGGAAGTTGAGTGTCAAAGCGGTGTTAGGAAGGAATGTATGAGAAGTCGAGTGTCAAGACAATGTCAGCAAGTAAAGTACGGCAATGTGAAGACGAGTGTCAAAGCGGTGTTAGGGAGGACTGTACGTGAAGTCGAGTGCCACAGCGGGTTTAGGACTTAGGGTTAGGTAACTTTCATATCTATCAAGTTCAGGTTCGTTTCAGCTATAAAAAAAAATATTTCTTCACCAAAGTCTGTAGTTTGTAAATTGGGGTTAGGGAGGAATGTACGTAAAGTTGAGTGTCAAAGCGGTGTTAGGGAGGAATGTACATGAATTCGGGCGTCAAAGCGGTGTTAGGGACAAATGTACGTGAAGTTGAGTGTCAAAGTGGTGTTAGGGAGGAATTTATGTGAGGTCGAGTGTCAAAGCAGGGTTAGGGAGGGTTGTATGTCAAGATGAGTGTCAAAGCGGTGTTAGGGAGGAATGTACGTGTAGCCGAGTGTCAAACCGCTGTTAGGGAAGACTACCTGAAGTAGAGTGTCAAAGCGGGTTTAGGACTTGGGGTTAGGTAACTTTCATAACTGTCAAGTTCAGCTTCGTTTCAGCTTTAAAAAAATTATTTCTCCACGAAAGTCTGTAGTTTGTCAAATCTGGGTTAGGGAGGAATGTACGAGAATTCCAGTGTTAAAGCGGTGTTAGAGACAAATGTACGTGAAGTCGAGTGTCAAAGCGGTGTACGTCTTAGGGATGAATGTATGGGAAGTTGAGTGTCAAAGCGGTGTTAGGAAGGAATGTATGTGCAGTCGAGAGTCCAGGCGATGTCAGCAAGTAAAGTACGTCAATGTGAAGACCGGTGTCAAAGCGGTGTTAGGGAGGACTGTACGTGAAGTCGAGTGCCAAAGCGGGTTTAGGACTTAGGGTTAGGAAACTTCCATATCTATCAAGTTCACGTTCGTTTCAGCTATAAAAAAAATATTTCTCCACCAAAGTCTGTAGTTTGTAAATTGGGGTTAGGGAGGAATGTACGTAAAGTTGAGTGTCAAAGCGGTGTTAGGGAGGAATGTACATGATTTCGGGTGTCAAAGCGGTGTTAGGGACAAATGTACGTGCAGTTGAGTGTCAAAGCGGTGTTAGGGAGGAATGTATGTGAAGTCGAGTGTCAAAGCAGGGTTAGGCAGGAATGTACGTGAAGTCGAGTGTCAAAGCAGGGTTAGGGAGGGTTGCATGTGAAGACGAGTGTCAAAGCGATGTTAGGGAGGATTGTACCTGAAGTCGAGTGTCAAAGCGGGTTCACGACTTACGGTTATGTAACTTTCATAACTATCAAGTTCAGGTTCTTATCAGCTATAAAAAAATATTTCTCCACCAAAGTCTGTAGTTTGTCAAATCGGGGTTAGGGAGGATTGTCCGTGAATTCGAGTGTCAAAGCGGTGTTAGGGACAAATGTACTTGAAATCCAGTGTCAAAGCGGTGTTAGGGAGGACTTCACCTGAAGTCAAGTGTCAAAGCGGGTTTAGGGCTTAGGGTTAGGTAACTTTCAAAACTTTCATGTTCAGGTTTGTTTCAGCTATAAAACATTTCTCCACCAAAGTATACCTGTAGTTGTTTCTCAAATCGGGATTAGGGAGGAATGTACGTGAAGTCGAGTGTCAAAGCGCCGTTAGGGACGAAAGTATGTCAAGTTGACTGTCAAAGTGGTATTAGGCATGAATGTACGTGAAGCTGAGTGTGAAAACGTTGTTAGTGAGGAATGTACGTGCAGTCGAGTGACAAACCAGGGTTAACGAGAAAAGTTTGTAAAGTCGAGTGTCGAAGCCGTGACAGGGAGGAATGTATGTCGAGTCGAGTGTCAAAAGGGTTAGGGAGCAATGTACGTCACGTCGAGTGTCAAAATAGGGTTATGGAGGAATGTTCGTGAAGTCGAGTGTCAAAGCGGTGTTACGCAGAAATTTACGTGAACTCGAGTAGTCAAAGCCGTGTTAGAGAGCAATGTATGTGAACTTGACTGTCAACGGGATGTTAGGGATTCATGTACGTAAAGTTGAGTGTCCCATAACAAGAATAAACATTTCTTTTCTTTCTTTCAAATAGTAGTCTCAATCAAAATGAAGGAATAACAATTTCTATCAGGGCTATAGTCCATCACAAGTATACATTTTTAAAAGAATGAAACCTTACTTTAGCATGTAGGCAACATACATACTTCATACTTTCACAAAATACTGCATTTGAATAACCCCCCTCCCCCCCCCCGCCAACTTCACACACATATACATCTGTGGCAAGAACTCTGTGTAACATGCTATAATGATGTGTAGCCGAGTGTCCAAGCAATGTTGGGCAAGAATGTACATGAATTCTAGTGTCAAACCAGTTAGGGAATATTGTATGTGAAGAAGAGTGTCAAAGCCGGGTTACAGGAGAAAGTCCATGAAATCCAGTGTCAGAGCTGTGCTTGGCAGGAATGTATATAAAGTTGAGTCTCAATCAAAGCGGCTAAGGACTTTGTTTAAATCGATTTTTTTCAAGTATTTTTTCTAAGTGAATTTCTCTTTCATCTTTGGCTCAATTAAAGTCATTCCCTGTAATGTCACGGCGAGTTGCTACAGTTTTTAATTGTCTACGATAAGTTGGGAATAGAATCGCTCAACACAGTGTCATTTCAAAACATTGTCAAAAAAGAACGAAAGCCTATCTTTCCAAATGCCATCAGTTTATTACTTCCGAAGTGGACCAACCTTCGGAATATATACGCTTTCAATATATAAACCTTCCCTTGAGGAGAGAAATTCATTCTTCGCGCCAAAACACGGCTTTCCAAACTTTTACCCAGCACTCCAGCAAAAAACACTTTCAAACAATATAGTTCGCGCTCTTGTAAGATATATATTAGATGCATTTTCCTTCTGATAAATGTTTCCTGTGTTGAACAAAATCGATACATTGAATGCGATTCAATGCGTTTTGGACGAAAATGATCGGCAGTCATGCATTTCAAACCAAAACGGTCTGTGGTATCAGTGGGTGTTCCACCGACAGTTCAGTTCGGGTGTTTGGGACTATCTTATAGCCCAATTCGGCAAGGGTTTTATCTCCCTTGTTACGGTACATACTTCATGTACGGTATCACGGGAAACGAGCCTAGTTTCGGACGTCGCGATAGCGAACACCATTTAGATAAATAACACTTTTCAGAAATATGGGGTGGGTGGTCGGGGTTATATTACAGAAAGGATTTGTATGTAGGCCTAGGCCTATGTCTTTACGAACTTTCAATTTTAAACAGCGGCGTTGCGGTCTTGTAATCTTTGGACGTACATCTTTCCGAACTTTTAATTCTAAACAGCGGCGTTGCGGTCTTCTGTTAGTTTGCATACTGTCAATTACTACACAGCGGCTTTGCGGCGTTGCTAGGTAGGCCTAGATATGACAACAGGTTATAACTCTTGATCGGATATGATGTGTGTGGATATTTAAATTCTCAATGTCAACCAAGCCAGGGCTTCACATCGGGTTAGCTGGGAAACTATCATTTTCTGCACAGCGGCTTTGCGGCGTTGCTGTGTTTCACTATCTCCAACGGGATAAATGGGTCATGCTAATAACTGAACAGCCGATCTGCTCTTTCACAGGGTTGGCCTCATGCTCATAGGGACTACCATCCTCTCAACAGCGCATGCTCCCTTTCACAGGCTCATTTATCATCCCTGCCTCCAATGGCGGAAGTTGAATATTACTACGTTGCTATGACATCTAGGGGAAAACCCACATACGCACGGTTCAGTTTTAATCTGGCCGAACAACTCCTTCAGTGTTGCACATGAGCAACTACTTTTCATATTCTCTGTGCAACCTGTAACCATCTCGGTCATCTATACGCGGTAAGACTGACCCTGGGATCGTGTGTATCCATTATCAGCCTACTTTCGGCAATTGCAAGAGGGAATTTTCAGAAATCAATACCACGTGATTTGGTCAGCCAATCAAGAGGGAATTTTCAGAAATCAATACCACGTGACTTGGTCAGCCAATCAGCTAAAGTCTACCGACGTAACCCCAACGTACCTCGCCATTTTCGAATCATGTGATGTCCTACTTGCTCAAAATTACAGATCCACCACACCACTTGGATGATACGAAAGTTATTCATACCTATATCTTTTGTAAGCCCAGGTAATATCTGTTTCCGAAGTTTTTTTGCTTTGCTACTTTACTTTATTTCCATACATGAATACATATAGAAACATAAAAAAAATATATATACATATGTCAATGGTTGTTAAAAACAGTGCCATGTACAAACAAGAATATCACAACCTCCAGGCAAACATGCACGTACGTACTTCATACAGCTCTAATAATACAGAATAGTTAGTTGGGATAGGCTTAGCCTGTATCCAAGATATGGGGTCGGCTAAAGTGACAAACAAATGAATGCTGCCCTGAAGCCCAATATATTGGGCCACCAGTACCTCGAACATAAATTTGGGTCCAACTCCGCACATCCATCTGGACACATTGCCAAGAAGAGTGATGTGTGGAGTCGCACCCCAATTGACGAGGGTGCAATAGTTTAATATTCATGCTCAAGTCTGTGTGGCAGGGATGCCGGCTAGCTGCGATGTTCTCTGTTGTAACATTTCGTATTTGGAAGTAGTATGAAAGCCTGTAATTTATCAGATTTCTCCAGTCTGTTCTCCGCCGGATGAAGGCCGAACAGAATCCGGTAATATACCGGATATCGCTCCGCGATAATGGAGACACACGACTCGCAAGCCATCTTATGGATGGTGAAGTGAACGCAAATTATTCTCTGTGCAGATAAGCAGGAAAAGTAATCTCCAGATAATTATTTTTAACGCCAGCTCAACAGAGGTATTATGCAGACTTGAAAAGTAATCGAAATGTTCGGCAAACATCTATTTTACTATATATGATGTCATATCCGGCGATGTCCGCACGACCCGGAATCCAGTCCAAAAATCTGACTGGTGGCTGGTCAATCTCACGTTTATGGTAGGCCGTGGTGGACAAATATCTCTATTATGTATGCGCATTTATTCGAATATATGGGTCATTCTCACGGAAAGGCACATGATGAAAAAATATTGAAGTTTGGAAAACAAGTTTGTTTTTAATATCCTAATTATGCTACTTAGCTCACCAAAATCAGCCAATTGGACCGCATGTATCAACCATTCATGTAGGTTCTGTATAATAAAACCTTTTTATTCTTGATGCTGACTTTAAACTAATCGAGTTTGTTTCTTTTTCAAAATATGGGACAATTTAAACAAGTTTTTCTGAATTTCTAGACCATTCTTGCATCCGTAACACCACTGACAATCCGGTAACACCACTGACCTCGTGTAACACGTACCACTGATTAATTTGTTCATAGGCGCAAAAATGCAGTTGCAAGTGAAGAATATTCAGGCCCAAAACAGGCATATGAAAAGCCTTCTAATAAAACTGCTTCTTCTTCAAATAGTTATCTAACTGAAATGTAACACCAGTGACAACCCGGTAGCACCAGTGACCTCGAGTAACACCACTGACCTCGTGTAACAACAGTGACCAATTTGTTCATCGAGGCAAAAATACAGCCGTGAGTGAAAGCGATCTAGGGGCAAAACACGTATATGGCAAGACTCCTTAACTTAGTATTATTTGGAAGAAAGGTAAATTCAAGTTGTACTGAAATTTGGAGCAAAATCTTCATTATTGTCAATGGTCTTACCCTACAAATAGTAACACCACTGACAGGTAACACCACTGACATTTTGGAAGGAATTAATTGTTGCTCCCTTGTATATTGTCGTGACGGTCCAAGAACAATGATTTTTGTAACTCATACGCACATTTCTTTATTACCAGTTAATATTTTTACTCGGGAGCCACTACATGTTGATCCTGACACGTAACACCAGTGACCGGTAATAAACATACGCTGAAAATTTGGAGCTAGAAATGACTGAAATACTGAAAACAGTTTCATAAAACACTGCTTATGGAATCTCAAGTTTACCCGCGCTTGGAAAAGAAGCCGCCTGGTGGCAAATCTTTGTTTCTAATTTAAGCGTTCGCTTTTTGGCTCCGATTTCAGCTACAGTAACACCAATGACCCGAAAACCAGTTACAGACCCTTGCCCATGCCATTTTCACAAGATAATCTGCCCTTGCAAACAATATATTCATATATTGAAAGAACAGATGCAGCTGGTTGCCAAAAAGGTAGAATAATGTAGAACAAAAGAATTTCTGGCAACTTTATCGCGGTATCAAGTAGGTCACTACAGCCAGTGGCAGGTCTATTTTACCCTAAATTGAGGGTTCTGGTGAAAATTTACCCGAAAAAATCAATTGGGTACCGGTAGTGCTTGCAATAAGTTATTCGTACTCTACTAAATGAATACTACGAACAATCTGATTTTTTTCAGCCATAAGACTGGTTAGAAGAAAATTTGGGTCGAGTGACACGAATTGCGCCTTTCCTTGAGAATGACCCATATATGCATATTAAATCCAATCACAGAGCAGTTTTATATATGCGTATTAAATGTTTTTGTATGCAGATCAAATCATTGTATCAATTCAGTAATTAACTATGCAATAAGACGTAGAAAACCTGCTTATAGAGAATAAAATTTCAGAAACGAGCCATGATTGACTTAGTTAATGATTGCATTTGATTTCACAATGAATGAATACATGAATCCATAAAAAAAACGAGAGGACATTGGTTACATGCACCGCCAATAGCGGTCCTAATGAGCGTAAAATACACTTCAGTTACAGGTTAAAACTCGCTGCAGCTCTGCTCTGAAATGCAGTGTGACACATTGATACAGTTATATGATCTTGGCAGGGGTATTTTCTTTATGTATTTGTTGTGAATAATGCACTGAACACCCTCTCTGTTCGCTCATGGTAGTCGGAGTGCTCTCCCTTTGCTTTACTCGCGACAACAGACCGACTTAAAAAAATAGCGAAGAACGCTGAACATGTGCAGCTGAGCTGCTGAGTAATCATCTGGTATTGACAGCTTCAAACACGCTCAATCAACTAATGTGAGGAGATTCACTCTTCGGGTACTGGGGTAATTCTGGTTTCTTTGCACCTGATATTTGAATTGATTCTCAGTAGTTTTCTATAAACAAATTCATAAGTGTCGAAATCTGGACCTATTGCAAGTCAGTCCATTGCAAGTTTATGTCATATTTTCTCATACATTTCAGTTTTGTAAATGGGTGTTTATCCTGGGTAAATATTTTAATGATCCTTAATTGGTTTGACGTACCGAAAGCGACGTTAAATTAGCTATCGCCTGTTTGTTGTAAGTGTAGGAATATTCAAACAGATTATGATGACCTATTCCATGTTTATGTGACCTGGGGATAGATTGCTATTACTCAACTAAACGTAGAAATTTTTGTATAATTTGAATGAATTATGTTCGTTTGGTTGAAATTAATTTCATTTCACAATAAAATGCGATCCAATCGCTCGATTACCAAAGCCAGGCACTATTTCGTAGTCGGTTCACTACTTGATCGGCATACGCTCCCCACCGGTGGGGATTTGTGCGTTCTATGTGAGAGGCTCGTTCCGCCAATACGGAAACAGCCGAACGTGTTACCCTATGGGCATTCGCGACTGCTCGGCTTATTCCATGAAGTCATATACCTCACGCATTAATGGTGTAAGGATTTACAGCTCTCAGCTGTAAACCGTTATCCGCCGCACGTGAGGCACATCACATGCTGTAGGATGTCTTTCCCCTCACATAGTCCTCGTATTTCTCTTTTATCTGGAGATAAAATATATATCCAAATGAAATGGACATTCCCTTGATCCACCTACACGGCAATGGTTCTATAGCTATATTGTGTTTTACTAACTTAGAATAATAAACTTACTTGGCTCCATAAAAATACAACAAATGACAGCGCTAAACTGCGGACATTAGTCTAAATAAAAATGAATAACAAAAGATCAAAAATCAAAATCAATAAATATATCAATGAATAATAAATCTCTGACAGTAAAAGTACGGGTGATCTCTTCTGTTAAGTACCGTTGTATGCGATAGAGGGCGCTGTCCGTTTCTGCGCCATTTACGTTTGTGCGGACTGCTATTTGTGCCGATTTTGAGACGATGATTTTGAGACGATGAATATTATACATTTTCTACTACAATGTAAGCATTATTGATGTCCCGTAATTTGTTGTGTGACAGTGTCATGTACGCGTGATGAAGTGTTCCCTTCTAAATGTACACAGATCAGGGCCGTAGCCAGGATTTACTGAGGGGTGTTTCGAAAAGGACACATCAGGGGGTTCGCTGTATGGGAAAAGGGGCAAAATTATAGGGGATTCGCTTCAGTTTAGTTTTATTTCGGTTATTCAGGCCTCAATTTTAGGAGTGCTGATGGTAACCTGTCAACAGCTCATTAATTCTACACTGGTAACCTGTGGGAACCTAGGCTATTGCATAATTATTAACCTAATGTCATATTATCAGTGATGTATTTAGTAATCTGAGTTGCAGGTCTAGAAAGAATACCTACAGGTCTACTATCCTAGCACTTCAGGCCGGGGGTCTGGGGCCCGCTTAGGGCCCCAGCCGCTAGAGCTCCTAGACGCTCTCTCCTGCATTCTAAGCCATTTCTGGGCATTAAATTTGACTTCGCAACATGCTATATTTCAGTATGTTCTAACTATTAATCAGTAAAATGTTACAATTTTTTTTCACCAAAATTGTTTAATCAATACATGTAAAACCACTTGCAACCAGAGGATTAAAGGGCATTTGCCGCTACAGCTCCCCAGCATTCTAAGTCATTTCTGAGCTTTTAATTTAACTTTTCATTTGCTACATGTATGTAAAGAATGCTTGAAATGAAACATGTGGGGCCCGGCGTGTCACTTGGGTCAGCTATGGAATCGTCTATTGTCTCCGCTCCCCTCTAGAGGAGGTTTTGGGTCAGGTTCATTTCATGTTGATGCTGGCGAAAGGGGGAGACGGGCTATTAAGATTCCTGGTAAATTTAAACTAACTGCCAGACTGTTGTTGTATCTATAAAAGTTTATCTGAACAGACTTCTACTTTCTACAAACAGCCATCTACTTTAAAATATAATGAAACCCCTGATGCCAGTCGTTTTGGCCGATCAGTGATATTGAAAATACTAAGTTTCGTAGGACCACGGAAGGCTGGAATGTTCAACAGTGCATTTAAAAATGGCGGGCACCTGGCACCACGTGTGTTGTTATTTATGGTTTTATCGGGGCAAATTTAAGCAGCTAGACGACGAATTGATAGCGTGTAACTAAGTAAATAAAACAATGGACATACGGTGCCTGCGTTGCTTTGTTGTTTGCTGAAAGCTTCCATCAAGCTGAGCTGGCGAGAGCGATGCATGTTGAAAGGCACGTCTCATCAGTCGTCGCATCTTCATCCCGGTACAGGTCCCCATGACGACAGGGAATTCCGGAACGGGCAAAGACAGCAAGGACTTCTGATTGGATGATATTCGGATTACATCGCGAGTATAACGAAAGTCGGGCGCGGTTGGAAGTAGCTAAATAATATATAGCCCTCAAGAGTATGAGGGCTATAGGTCGGCCCCAGTCACCTCCAGCGAGGGTTTTAGATAATTTTATTACGAATCACACACCTCTGAAACTGCCGTACATCTAATCTCTATCCCCTCCTGCGCACTATTTTAAAATCTTGTGCACTATTGTGAAATAGTAACGAATATATCGCCGTCTGAATTTTCCAGTCGACTTCCACTTTAAACGCGCCATGTTAACCATATACAGTGACGTCACCAACATGGCGGACAGAGAGTTGAAGTTTTCGACTGGAAAATTCAGACGGCGATATATGCGTCACTATTTCACAATAGTGCGCAAGATTTTAAAATAGTGCGCAGGAGGGGATAGAGATTAGATGTAGGGCAGGTTCAGAGGTGGGTGATTCGTAATAAAATTATCTAAAACCCTCGCTGGAGGTGACTGGGGCCGACCTATAGCCCTCATACTCTTGAGGGCTATATATTATTTAGCTAGGTTGGAAGTACAGTAAATGCCGACTGGATTCTATAGATTTCCCTTATATTTCGTGCTATGGGAGCTTTACTGAATAATAAATCTTATTTTGTAAACACCAGGTAACGTAAGTTTTTCATTTTACCGCGAAAAACACAGGGCGGAAAATAATATGGGCTGATTTTATTTTTTGGCTGTTGAAAAAGTTGCCGGTCTAACGTGAAAAGTTGCCGGGGAAAAAGACCGGCGACCGGCACCTAAATACATCAGTGATTATTAGTCAAAATTATGGGACCTGAAAATAGGTTCCGCTATTTTTCATATGGCAACCTCCATACCTGAAAACAGGTTACCACCTTAAATTGAGGCCTGGTTATTCCTCAAAATAGTTTTTCAATCACAACGACAATAAAACACAGTACAGGTCGGCGAGCGTCTCCTTGAAATCATGCAACAGTTTGGCGCATGACCTGTCAAGAGCAGTAACTTGTCTTGAAACCGATTGGTGAAACCGATAAATTTTGATCATAAATTTGTCAAAATATATGCTTCAAGTGGTGAAATATTTCATTTCTGAGCTCATGTAAATCATTATTGGAAAATTTATCCAAATGGTTTTCTTGTATGGCGAGTGAAAAATGGACTGTTCCCGATTGTAATCAAAGTAAGGTTATTCCCCTAATAATTCGATCACAGGAAGTACCACATTTAAAGCTCATATCTGAAAATATTGTTTATATTTCCAACTTTTCTTGTGCATTATTTCTCAAAATGTGGTTCTACAGGTTGACAGCATCACAGTATCTTTGTCATTCTTTGTTTCTTAAACAATGGAGTCGGAAGTTGCACTTCCTGTGATTGAATTATCAGGGGAATTACCGTAGACGACTTGATTTTGAGGTGCATTTCTTAAAACCTAATGTTCATAAAATGAATGAAAAATTTTGCAGGACTTCCTCATCCGAACATCTTCTTAATTAGGGATTGTCACGTCGTCACAAGAAACCATGCCGATAAGGTGAAGGAAAGTAATTACATGAATCAGAGTAAGTTTCGTCTAAAACAGAACACAAAACTAGGCAATACACAATCGTAATACGAACAAAACTATGCGATTATATTTCAGTACCAATTGCAAGATGGCATATTGGTAAGTGCGAGCGTGGCAGATAAGACTGGCCAGAGACAGACTAGAGACAATGTAATCAGTTATGCTATAATTAATTATAGGCATTAATGATAGGGTCACAGACCAGACCAAAGAGTAAAACATAATACGACTTGGGCCTAAATTAAAGGGTTGTTTGTTCGGGGGTGCCAGACCCTGATCAGTGAGATTGGGTTGCTCAGTCGGAACAATTTTTAATTTTTTTTTTATTGCTAAAAAGTCAGTCGGTTTAGTAACAACTAATAAAAACTTATAAATCAATTATTCCTCATAGTTAATGAATGACTGGTGTGACTGCTAAATATAGATATGGCCCAAAATATATACTTAGCAGAAATTTATCCCCAAATATCCAACAAAGTTTGTGATAAGAATGCCGCAAGAACCAAAGAGAAACGTAAACTTTTCGTTCATGTTTTTGTGTACGGATGCTGTCGTCTTCGCATAACTTGGTATCACATCGACAACGAATGAAGAATAATATATTCACAAAATATGTCATCAAAGATGATCTAGCCTGACTACCATTGCTGTGTTACAATTTTCGACATGCGGTCTGCTGTTGGGAACACTTGTATGACTTGCTAGATTCAACATTTCAAGGGCTCTTGATTGGCCGTGACATCACCAACACTGTTCCCGCGAGTTTTCCGAACTGTCAATGTTTGATTTCATTCGCCAGATTAGATGAAAAAAAAAATTAAAAGATTATTTTTTCAAAAGCTTTGAGTCACAGGGATATTTTTGGGTCGGTTGGTTAGACCAAACAAACACCTTTTTAATGAAGGCCTCATCACAAACAGTTCGTGGATTGTAAAAACTTAAATCATGAAATGCCCTCCTATCAGCAGTGCACAAACGTGCGACTGTCTATTTTTATCTGCAGCAGATTACGGGGTGTCCAGTTTTCGCCATCGTTCGCAGTAGTGGAAACGGAGTAAATAACACGCTAATCGGCATGCTTAGATAATTCTCAATATCATTTCTTTTATTCTGTGCGTATGGGGGTGGGATAGCCATATGCAACTCAGTGTATGTAGCCACCACTGAGTTGCACATCCTTACTTGGACAAACATCAGTAGCGTCGTTTTCTTCGTGGCCCAACATGACAAAATGTACAATTGACTATAGCATTTAACGTGTTGTAAACATGTCAAATATACTTCTCTCCCCCGACACAAAGTATCTGGCTCATTCCTTCAGCGCAAGTGCACGTAAATAGCACCAACTCATGTCACTATCTTCCTATCAGGCTCAAATTTTGAAAATGGCCTAAGTGCAGGAAACACTGCAGTGCGCATGTACTGCTAATAACATGGACACTTTACGATATGTCGTAAAGAAGAAAGCATCATCAGCTGCTGGGGTAACCGAGATGGAACTTGACCACGTGTGTTAGGCCCCGCCCACTAGCTGATGACGCTTTCTTCTTTACGACATATCATAAAGTGTTCGTGTTATTAGCGGTGCATGCGCACTGCAGTGTTTTCTGCACTTACATGTAGGCCATTTTCAAAATTTGAGCATGATAGGAAGATAGTGACATGAGTTGGTGCTATTTACGTGCACTTGCGCTGCAGGAATGAGCCAGATACTTTGTGTCGGGGGAGAGAAGTATATTTGACATGTTTACAACCCGTTAAATGCCATAGTCAATTGTACATTTTGTTATGTTTGGCCACGAAGAAAACGACGCTACTGATGTTTGTACAAGTAAGGATGTGCAACTCAGTGGTGGCTACATACACTCAGTTGCATATATGTGGCGAGGGGGTGGGGGTGGTTGCTGAAAAAAAATTTTGTTCACAGTTGAAGTCTCAGAGGGAACAGTTTTTAAAACTTGCTGCATTGTTACTGAAGAGAATCTTACCATCCTCACACAACATGGGGCCTATAAACCGGGTACTGTGAATTACAGAATAAATGCCGACTGATATAGTCCAGGGCTTAACCAACAACACAAAATATTGTTTGAACAAACAACGTGTCTTACAGTTGCAACAACAGCCCCGTTGAAAACAAGTACATTACATGTTCGGCCTGTAGTGCCAAATCTGTAAATACAATTGAATTCCACACACAGGAACAAATGTGCTATAATATTGACAAAAACCTGTCTGGAGAATTCCAAAAAGATGGTAATGGCAGTAGACACGTGCAGAAATATGTCAGGTACGCCAACAACAACAACATTTTTCCCATGGCAAATTAAAATCTTTAAATAAGGTAACTCGATGACTTTTTATCATCATGGCTTTATCAGGAAACGGGGAAAGCTGGGGGTATTTTATTTCTATTGTTTTATTCTATTCTTAGTCTCCAATCTACCGCTGACGAAAAGTATCATATCCAATCAAATCACCGTCTCAATCTGCTGGTAAGTTGTAATACTATCCAAAGTGCCGTATCTACCGCTGAGCAAAAACATAATATTCAAACTACCATCTTCATTCCACCGCTGAGGAAAAACTGCTTCAAAGCGAGGGAGGCTATTCAAATCACCGTCTCCATTCCACCGCTGAGAAAAAGGAGAAGGCTATGAAACCACCGTCTCAATCTGCCGCTAACTAATAATACAATCCAAAGTGCCGTATCTACCGCTGAGCAAAAGTATAACATTCAAACTACCATCTTCATTCCACCGCTTAGGAAAAAGTGATTCAAAGCAAGGGAGACGATTCAATCCACCGTCTTCATTCCACCGGTAAGGAGAAGGCTATCAAACCGCCGTCTGAATCTGCCGCAAACTAATAATACTATCCAAAGTGCCGTATCTACCGCTGAGCAAAAGTATAACATTCAAACTACCGTCTTCATTCCACCGCTTAGAAAAAAGTCCTTCAAACCAAGGGAGACTATTCAAACCACCGTCTCCATTCCACAGCTGAGGAAAAGGAGGAGGCTATCAAACCGCCGTCTCAATCTGCCGCTAACTAATAATACTATCCAAAGTGCCGTATCTACCGCTGAGCAAAAGTATAACATTCAAACTACCGTCTTCATTCCACCGCTGAGGAAAAATGCTTCAAAGCAAGGGAGACGATTCAATCCACCGTCTCCATTCCACCGCTGAGGAAAAGGAGAAGGCTATCAAACCACCGTCTCAATCTGCCGCTAGCTAACATGGCTAATAATACTCTCCAAAGTGCCATATCTACCGCTGAGCAAAAGTATAACATTCAAACTACCGTCTTCATTCCACCGCTTAGAAAAAAGTTCTACAAAGCAAGGGAGACTATTCAAACCACCGTCTCCATTCCACCGCTGAGGAAAAGGAGAAGGCTATCAAACCGCTGTCTCAATCTGCCGCTAACTAATAATACTATCCAAAGTGCCGTATCTACCGCTGAGCAAAAGTATAACATTCAAACTACCGTCTCCATTCCACCGCTTAGAAATAAGTCTTTCAGAGGAAGGGAGATGATTCAGACCACCGTCTCCATTCCACCGCTTAGGAAAAAGTGCTTCAAAGCAAGGGAGACTATTCAAACCACCGTCTCCATTCCACCGCTGAGGAAAAGGAGAAGGCTATCAAACCACCGTCTTAATCTGCCGCTAACTAATAATACTATCCAAAGTGCCGAATCTACCGCTGAGCAAAAGTATAACATTCAAACTACCGTCTTCATTCCACCGCTGAGGAAAAACTGCTTCGAAGCAAGGGAGATGATTCAATCCACCGTCTCCATTCCACCGCTGAGGAAAAGGAGAAGGCTATTAAACCGCCGTCTCAATCTGCCGCTAACTAATAATACTATCCAAAGTGCCGTATCTACCGCTGAGCAAAAGTATAACATTCAAACTACCGTCTTCATTCCACCGCTTAGAAAAAAGTCCTTCAAACCAAGGGAGACTATTCAAACCACCGTCTCCATTCCACAGCTGAGGAAAAGGAGGAGGCTATCAAACCGCCGTCTCAATCTGCCGCTAACTAATAATACTATCCAAAGTGCCGTATCTACCGCTGAGTAAAAGTATAACATTCAAACTACCGTCTTCATTCCACCGCTGAGGAAAAATGCTTCAAAGCAAGGGAGACGATTCAATCCACCGTCTCCATTCCACCGCTGAGGAAAAGGAGAAGGCTATCAAACCACCGTCTCAATCTGCCGCTAGCTAATAATACTCTCCAAAGTGCCGTATCTACCGCTGAGCAAAAGTATAACATTCAAACTACCGTCTTCATTCCACCGCTTAGAAAAAAGTCCTACAAAGCAAGGGAGACTATTCAAACCACCGTCTCCATTCCACCGCTGAGGAAAAGGAGAAGGCTATCAAACCGCCGTCTCAATCTGCCGCTAACTAATAATACTATCCAAAGTGCCGTATCTACCGCTGAGCAAAAGTATAACATTCAAACTACCGTCTTCATTCCACCGCTTAGAAATAAGTCCTTCAGAGGAAGGGAGATGATTCAAACCACCGTCTCCATTCCACCGCTTAGGAAAAAGTGCTTCAAAGCAAGGGAGACTATTCAAACCACCGTCTCCATTCCACCGCTGAGGAAAAGGAGAAGGCTATCAAACCACCGTCTTAATCTGCCGCTAACTAATAATATTATCCAAAGTGCCGTATCTACCGCTGAGCAAAAGTATAACATTCAAACTACCGTCTTCATTCCACCGCTGAGGAAAAACTGCTTCGAAGCAAGGGAGATGATTCAATCCACCGTCTCCATTCCACCGCTGAGGAAAAGGAGAAGGCTATGAAACCACCGTCTCAATCTGCTGCGAACTAATAATACAATCCAAAGTGCCGTATCTACCGCTGAGCAAAAGTATAACATTCAAACTACCATCTGCATTCCACCGCTTAGGAAAAAGTGATTCAAGGCAAGGGAGACGATTCAATCCACCGTCTCCATTCCACCGGTAAGGAGAAGGCTATCAAACTGCCGTCTCAATCTGCCGCTAACTAATAATACTATCCAAAGTGCCGTATCTACCGCTGAGCAAAAGTATAACATTCAAACTACCGTCTTTATTCCACCGCTTAGAAAAAAGTCCTTCAAAGCAAGGGAGACTATTCAAACCACCGTCTCCATCCCACCGCTGAGGAAAAGGAGGAGGCTATAAAACCGCCGTCTTCATTCCACCGCTGAGGAAAAACTGCTTCAAAGCAAGGGAGACGATTCAATCCACCGTCTCCATTCCACCGCTGAGGAAAAGGAGAAGGCTATCAAACCACCGTCTTAATCTGCCGCTAACTAATAATACTATCCAAAGTCCCGTATCTACTGCTGAGTAAAAGTATAACATTCAAACTACCATCTTCATTCCACCGCTGAGGAAAAATGCTTCAAAGCAAGGGAGACGATTCAATCCACCGTCTCCATTCCACCGCTGAGGAAAAGGAGAAGGCTATCAAACCACCGTCTCAATCTGCCGCTAGCTAATAATACTCTCCAAAGTGCCGTATCTACCGCTGAGCAAAAGCATAACATTCAAACTACCGTCTTCATTCCACCGCTTAGAAAAAAGTCCTACAAAGCAAGGGAGACTATTCAAACCACCGTCTCCATTCCACCGCTGAGAAAAAGGAGGAGGCTATCAAACCGCCGTCTGAATCTGCCGCTAACTAATAATACTATGCAAGGTGCCGTATCTACCGCTCATCAAAAGTATAACATTCAAACTACCGTCTTCATTCCACCGCCGAGGAAAAACTGCTTCGAAGCAAGGGAGACCATTCAATCCACCGTCTCCATTCCACCGCTGTGGAAAAGGAGAAGGCTATCAAACCGCCGTCTCAATCTGCCGCTAGCTAATAATAGTATCCAAAGTGCCGTATCTACCGCTGAGCAAAAATATAATATTCAAACTACCGTCTTCATTCCACCGCTGAGGAAAAACTGCTTCAAAGGAAGGGAGATTATTCAAACCACCATCTCCATTCCACCGCTGAGAAAAAGGAGGCTATCAAACCACCGTCTCAATCTGCCGCTAACTAATAATACTATGCAAAGTGCCGTATCTACTGCTGAGCAAAAGTATAACATTCAAACTACCGTCATCATTCCGCCGCTGAGGAAAAACTGCTTCAAAGCAGCAAAAATATAATATTCAAACTACCGTCTTCATTCCACCGCTGAGGAAAAGGAGAAGGCTATCAAACCACCGTCTCAATCAGCTGCTAAATAATATACATGTACTATCCAAAGCGCCGTATCTACCGCTGAGCAAAGGTATAATATTCAAACTACCGTCTTCATTCCACCGCTTAGGAAAAAGTGCTTCAAAGCAAGGGAGACTATTCAAACCACCGTCTCCATTCCACCGCTGAGAAAAAGGAGGAGGCTATCAAACCGCCGTCTCAATCTGCCGCTAACTAATAATACTATCGAAAGTGCCGTATCTACCGCTGAGCAAAAGTATAACATTCAAACTACCGTCTTCATTCCACCGCTGAGGAAAAACTGCTTCAAAGCAAGGGAGACGATTCAATCCACCGTCTCCATTCCACCGCTGAGGAAAAGGAGAAGGCTATCAAACCACCGTCTCAATCTGCCGCTAACTAATAATACCATCCAAAGTGGCATATCTACCGCTGAGCGAAAGTATAATATTCGATCTACCATCTTCATTCCACCGCTGAGGAAAAACTGCTTCAAAGGAAGGGAGACGATTCAAACCACCGTCTCCATTTCACCGCTGAGAAAAAGGAGGAGGCTAACTACCGTCTTCATTCCACCGCTTAGGAAAAAGTGCTTCAAAGCAAGGGAGACTATTCAAACCACCGTCTCCATTCCACCGCTGTAGAAAAGTATGGTCCCAGACATTTCTCGTGCTTCCTTACATGAAGTATCGACCGTCTATTTTGCCATTTGAAGAAATACTTTAAATTTAATTCTTAGAGATATTGGATTTCACCGGCCCCTACATTCAATTAGCGTTGGTGTGTGTGAAGGTAGTGCATATTAAATAAGGCGAGAAATAGGATTTTTTTAACAGTGATGCAAAATAACATGGACACACATTTTCAAACGAGCGTTAGATATTTTTTGTGTTTTGTCGGCTATGTTTTATTCTCGTGGAATGCCCATCAATCCTCAAATGTCACACCAACCAAAATGATATAGTGACATAATAAAAATCCGTGATATTGTGATATTGGAATCATTCGATTTGTTGTCGATGAAGGCCTAGTTTCCTCAAGACTTTGATTCCGTTAATAACATTTTCTTTCATATTGACATTATTATACGTGGACAGAGATGGACGTGGTGGTGGGGTGGAGAGGGAGGAGAGATTCTGGTTTAAATCTTTTTCAAGTGTGTTTCTCTTTTTGACGGGTGGGCATCTCATCATACAGAACGAAATGCGAAGGGGAAATATTTATAGAGCTGAGACTCATGATGTCTCCAAACTACTGTTTTTTCTTAATGAAGAAACCAGAGTACCGGTAGCACTATCATTCCTACAAATAAAATACTTTAAGGAAACAATTCATTTCTGAAAATATATGATCAATCGCCACTTCAGGTTTCGCCAGCCTGTTGTTAACTTTCTCAAAACTGTTATTGCAGGCAAAAGATGCTTTTTATCGAGCGACTACTTTGGAAGATCTTTTTAGTCGGGTGGGGGAGGATTGCATCTTGGGTTATTTGACTTAACTTACATCTCTGATCCCACCCACACCCGCACAATAACAGCACTCCGACTAAGCACCCACAAACTGCGTATTGAGACAGGCCGCTTTCATAAAATGCCAAGACCTGACAGACTATGCCTCCAATGCAATTTGCAACAAGTGGACACGGAAAACCATTTTCTTCTTACATGTCCGAGCTCCAGTACTATCCGTAACCAACTGGAGCTTCTCTGTGGCACTCAACCTACCCTTTTTAGTCTTCTTAACCCCCCTGAAAACTTTGCTAAGGCAATCGCCGAGAAAATTAATCTAATGTACGAACAGCGTTTGACCCATGGTAAATAGAACCACCAAGCTTATCTTTGCCTGGGGCCATAATATTCACAATATAGTTGAAGTATTACACTAGAATTCTGAATATGCAATTGTTTAAAATTGAAATTACAGGCAGGGCTACATGCCCACGGACTAATGACGCATTGATTGAGTCCATGTCACTGGAAACGGGTACTCAATTTATCTACCTGTCTCTCAAAAACCTGGACAGGTGTAAACTTCGACCCCTGTTCGCCCAGTTGGACACGTCCTTGTAACAAATACTGTATATATAATGCAACAGCGTAATTTTAACCCATTGTTTTAATCCTGTTTTTAATATGTTGGTGCCATATTTTGTCATACTTTGTACACCAAAGTCACACAATAAACCTGATTGATTGATTGATTGATTTGAGAGAAATCGGTTTGTTACATAAGTTTTAATGTGTGTATGTTTTAATGTGTTGGATTACTAAGTTATTTGCTTGAGTACTTAGAATTTTGTTGGATCGTCGCTATATAGCTGAAATATTGCTGAACGCGACATTAATTAAACCTTAATTCTCTCTCTCTCCTGTACCGTCATCTGTTGGAACAAACTACAACCAATCAGACAAAGCATATCTGTTTGTCATGATATTACGCGTCTTTAATGAAAACATCGATGTTACTCGTTTCATGTATAATGCCGTCCATGATGTAAGTGTATTTGTCAAGCCAAACTAAGCAGAACTCAAACTCAGAAATGTGGAACGCAATGTCACAAATTAGACATAACGTGCATGGTAGGGGTAGACACATTTTCACTTATAATGAGACAGAAGTATTCCTCCACACCAACTCGATACTCACCTTTTTCTGTCTGTTTATTTTGATTCAGTGAATAACCTCATCTATTTTTCCGTTCAAAACAGTTATATTCTGAACATATGAACATTTTGTGAACATCAATTATTTAGCTAATTCCAGAGAAACTTATTTTAAAGTTGATTATTGGAGGAAATATATTCAATTCGCTAGCTGCTGTATTCTCTCGGAATGTAAAGTGACTTCGGAGAATGATTATCATATTAAACAAAATTGATTGAATGCATTGATCTTGAATATCCTTTCGCGATGTTGAATCCCTTTTATTTGGTTACCAAGAGTCTAAACACAGAAGAAAATACCACTGTATTTATCCAGGACCATAACTTGCATTTGAAAGATTGGGGTACAGGCATGAATTTGTAGTTATTGCAAAAATTTATAAAACTTATCCCATTGTATTTAAAAAAACATGATTGTATACATATAGGCATATCTTTAATATCAATGATGCAATTCATTTAAACGGTTTTATAAATCGTCAGTACTGCAACTGTTCGTCAATCCAAAAGAACTGGTTCTTTTCTAAAATAAATAGATTTATAGAATGTTTAAACCAGCTGAATTGATTTTGATAGTGCACCAGATCCCTATCTCTTTCTTTTGGACCGTTCCATTACGAAAGAGGTCTGTTCAATTTTATTCTTGAAAGAAATGACACAGACGGATCAAGAAGAATATAGATTCTAAATTATATTTCCCTTGTATACATGCTAAAATGTTTTAGAGCCTATGCTGACTGGAAAGGAACAATTTCACATATGAAACTAATGATATTTTGCTGCTTCGGTTTTCACAGTCTGTGCCTACATCTTCTCTTCATAACATTGTGTTTGCCTTCTCCAATTGTACCCGGTATGCGTTGTATTTTATTTGTCATAATATTAGATTTCCTCGCTGAAAACAGCGATATTGTTCATTCCATGTATGGTTCTGCCTATGTGTGTCATTGACAACAGCCATGGGTTAGGATATCTTAAATTATCTAAATATAGTATTACCAGTCTCAGTGAAGACATATTCCATGTAAAAAAAGTATATGAGTTGTCTCCCCTTTTCTGTAGGATTTCACCATTTACGAGTTGTCGGTCACTGTAAATAAGTTCTCTGAGAGGCATTTAGAAGTTAGAAACTAGTAAATCAAACACATTATATGGATGGTTTCACCAGCTAATAAAGAAGTTGTTATCCTTAATAATTCGTTTGATTTACTGTGTATAAACCTCGGGTGAGCCTTGGTAGACACATGTTCACTTCTAATGAGACTGAAGCGTTGGATTCACCCCTTATACCGGGTAAACTTCGGTTGACCCGGTGAGACTTCGTCTACACTAACTCGATACTCACCCTTACCCTTTCATAAATGTATTTGATTCTGTGAACATCGATTATTTGCAAATTCCAGATAAATATATATAGTTTATAAGTTGACTATCAGAGGAAATGGATTCAGTTTTGCAAGTTTCTATATTCCGGGAATGTAAAGTGGCATCTGAGAGGAATTATTATCATTAAACGAAATTGATTTCGATAACTGAAAAGCAAATTTCAATGCTTAGTTTGGAACACAAATGATTTGGAATATTTATATTTTTAGAAGTCGGTTTGAGGCGAGTCGCGTGGCAATAGGAGTGAAGAGGCAGGTGAAATTCCTAGATCCCAGTTTCTTCCTAACGGACCGATCCATAGATGCAAGCGGTCTATGCAAATTTCATTCCCATGAAAAATGCCCTAGATGGATTCCTGAAAAAATATGAAATTAATTATTATCCTTAATTGTACTCTATGTCCACCCGTGTACATGCAGTAAAAGCAAGAGTATTTATGGTTGTTTGATTGGGCACTCCATCGTATTACAATGGGCACTGGTCATACACAGTATGCCGTGCAGCCCGTTCCCCCACACCGCCCTACACATGCTCCCTCCTACCAATGACGCATAGCCATCGGTAATTCCCCATTATATCTTCTTTACATCTGTACTATGGTTCCTATGCTGATGGCAAAAATTGAGGGCGCTATAGTGTCTGGTCGTGTTTCACAAGTTTGTTGATTATCTACACCGTGATCACGATATTGGCATTATTATTACAATTAAAACATTGAGAAACGATTCACTTGTTTCGGTTTCCACTGTTCGTGTCTTCATTTTTTTTTAACTCCGTGATTATATTAAATCCTGGATGGATATTTGTTTGTCATCATATTACTGAAAACAGCGATATTTTTTCTCATGTATATTTCTGTCTATAGGAAGTGTCATTTGCCTCGTCAAAGGAATCAGAACTCCAATTCAAAGTTGTGGTCTGATAATATATGAAATAATCTATTTGTCGTATTACCGCTCACATGCAGTGAACAAATATGGAAAAGAATTAATATGAGGTTGTCTCCCCCTGTTCTAAAGGATTTCACCATATCCGGAGTTTTATCATACTATGTCTATTTATCAATTATCGTCTTTTAAACCTCGGGTGAGCCGTGGTGTAGAGGGTAGACACATGTTCACTTCTAATGAGACTGAAGCATTGGATTCAGCCCTTACCTGTAAAACTTCGGTAGACCCGGTGAGGGTTCCTCTACATTAACTCGATACTCACCTTTTTTATGGAGAGAGAGAGAGAGAGAGAGAGAGAATTGTGGTTTAACTTCGGGCAATATTTCACCTTTTTATGTCTTTAAATTTATCTTGATTCAGTGATTAACACCAACCGTGTTGTCATTAGAAACAAATACTTTCAAATTAATTCTTAGAGAGATTTGATTTCGCAAGCCCGATATACAGGATATTGGTGTGTGTGTGTGTGAAAGGGAGATGGTACATGTAAGTAGGGCGAACAAAAATACTTTAATAAGAAAATGTTGATTGAAAGATGAAAAGGTCAGATCCGTAATTCGCTATTCAGCCTTCGTCCACGTATAGAATTTCCGTGTCAATAATAGAAAGACCTTTTTGTTCGACAGTTAGCATCAAATATGCATAAAATGAAAAATTAAAGAAACAAAAGTTGATTCCCTCGAAGAGTGAATCGGTCAGCAGTTTTCAATGATGATCGACAGCAAGGCATCGTGATGATCTTTACATACAAGTTTTATCACTGATCAATATTCTTTATCCAAATGAACTTCCTAGTCGTTTTCCAGAGTATAATTTATCTCAGTCACGCTTTGATTGTCACTGTTCATTAGAACATTCATGGAGATGTAAAACACATGGCGAGTGAACGGGGTTAAGCGGAAATAGACACATGTTACGAAACGTAACGACAGAGATCTGGCACGCTGAAATATTATTTTGCCACGGGTGTAAAAATATTTATCACAGAATTTGAGAAACTTAGAATATATAAGTTTTTATATCGTTTCGTGTAACGGTATAGGTTCAAATGATGTTCCGGTATAGGTCAAAACGACGGCCGTGGGGGAAACTGAAACTTGCGGGATTTTTTTTTCATATTTTAAATCTAAGACAGTACTCTCAAAAAAATTTGAGTGAACTGTTCCACTCAAGTTTGAGTGAAATGTACCTGTTCACTCAAACTTGTGTTACTTTTCACTCAACTTGAGTTGCTTTTCACTCAACTTGAGTCAAAACCACTCAAGTTCACTCAACTTTAGTGGAATCAATTTCCACTCTTATGCTTGAGTGAATGTCACTCAAGTTGAGTGCATTTAACTCAAGTTGAGTGAAAAGTAACTAAACCTTTTTTAGAGAGTATTGTTATTAAGACCGATTTGGAGATCTTGCACCATGTTTTAAAATAAAATCCTATCAAGTTGAATAAAGAAAGAAAAACACGAAAATGCCGATGTTCTGTTCCTATGACCTGTTTTTTGACATTATAATATTTTGAATTTATTCATGACGACTTGCTCCTGGAATTATTCAGTTCAGCTCAAAAATTAACCGAATATGACGAGATGTGAAATCGGGAAGCTTCAGCTTCTAATTGGTTTCCAGTCTGGAAATCTTGAAGAAGTCTACTAGATGGTCATATTCCCTTTCTTCAAGTATAACTGATACATATTGAAATTCAGTGATACCATTATAAAACCTAAATTATCGTAGTATGGAGATTTACTCAACCTATATGCGTACCGTAATTTGTAATTTTATAGAATTTGCTGCCATATTGGACGCCAGATTGGATTGAGGCTACGAAAGAAAACATTTTAAAACACACCAGTAAATTACTGTCTCGTATAAATAAACTTTCTGAAGTTGGCATGTAGAGTGGTTTGAATGGAACCATACAACCACGCGGGAAATGGATCTTTGCTGAAGATCGTCGGGATGTTACTGTGGCGCTCGATTTGGCCACATCTGGCACAGGTTTTTGGCACACAACCGGATTACGATAGAACATATACTAATTATTAAAATGGCACTGGGTTCATTTAATTCTTGTCCAATCTACTTTCGAATTTGGACAGTGGGCATGGTGGATATGATCCATTTATATACACAGATCCCAGCTACTAACATATTCGCATATTTTATAGGTCAAAATATATTTCACTGGTTGCATGCTTTTTAACTTTCCTATGTTAATATATCGGCATATCAATCAGAATGCTTCGAAATCTATGATTGTTTCAGACAGTTCCTGCTTCAGGGGCTTCTGGGGTATCATTACAGCTAGGTTTTTGCGTTCATCTTGAAGTCAAATAAGCTATGACAATGGAAGCTATATATGGTGGAAATGACATTCATTTTATTCTCGAACAGTATGTTTTCGGTAACTGCTTCACGGGATTCTTGGACGTTGTAATAGATTTCCCAGTCTATTGACTGGTCCTTATACATAGTATACAAAATCTGAGGAATTCAATCAGATGTTTATACAATACATGGTTATGTGTCATTGTCAAGAAAGCACAAGTAGATAGCTGTGTTGGCGGACGCCAGGGGGAACGGAACTCTTCAAGTGACCAGCCTATTAATCCAATCCATTGTAACAATCCGTTCACCTCGTATTATCAATAAGATGAAATTAGAAGCTGCGTCCCAATTATTCATGTATAGTTTGCTTTCACATCACATCATTACATTTGTAGGTATTCCAGTTATATACATACGACTTTGGCAACAGCAGATTTCTTATGTAGAAATACATTCCAGCATATAAAGCCAGAACCTACTTGAACTACACACCGTCGGATATACCGTCGGAAAATTTCCACCTCAAAATTTCCACCTGGAATTTACCAACAATGTTAGTATAAATAATCTGGCAGATGTCAAAAGGGAGTCTTCCTCAACATGAGATTCATGATTGTTTATGGCGGATTTAAACACATGTTTGCAAAGGTGGTTGCCATTTTTGGTCTGCATGATCTTGTAGAAATCGTTTGAAGGTCATGGCATCCCGGTTACCTCCCCGTGAACTCTTCAGCTCCAGAAACATTCCTAAGTCACTCCTAGGGGGAATTGCAATGCTCCTCTTCCAATCGGCTTCCTCCAGAGATAGCAAGTCTCTTATGTTCTTGGCTATGAATTTGATATGTTCAAAGTCAGTCACACCAATCCTGGGGAAGATTGACGCTTCTAGATTGATTAACCTTCGACCGTCAATCAAGTTCGATGTAAAACACTCACGATAATGTGGAAACCCCAGCTCTTCTATCCAATCAGCGACCTGATCCACGGACCAATACAAGGCACTGGGAACACGAACATCTTTCAGGTCCTCTATTGCCGACTCCATTTTACGCCAGGGTCTTATAAAGTATCGTCTAACAACGACTGACTAGAAGTTTGTAACACTACCTGAATAGGTATCCCTGAATATACCGTACACCTGTGTACAGCACAATTATAACAGTTAGTTTCACCTGTGTTTGAGCGCTGTATTGTAGAGAACGCAACAAACCCTTGTTCAGCCTAGATTATTACTGTTCGTTGACGGCAATGGTTTAGGTACCACTAATAGGTAAAGCGTCTATAAATGGTGACATTCTTCTGATCGATTTGACTTGGTGCATGTTGACTTATCTCCTGGGCGACAAGGCCTAGCTGGGATATAATCCTACACGTCACTGAACCTAAAAAGCTGAACATGTATGTGCAAGTATACTTTTTTTTATGCTCGAGGGTATATAGGGGATTATTTGTTCATGCCTCATTGATTGATTGGTATGTATGTATGTATGTATGTATATGGACTAGTGGTGAACAGGAACAATTCATGTGAACAATCACCTCGGAACTTTTTGTTGTAATCTTCACACATTATTCAATTCAATTTATTTGAACATTACACCCTTGAAGGACAGTGTACAACAACTTTATTTAAAAATTCTAACTGTTTGAAACTCAGAAACGGAATACATTGAATCTAAACTCTCTGGATCAATATATTATCAGAGTTGTCATTACAATTATGTTAACGTTTTTGATAGAGGTTCCAGTGGATAGTGTGTACGAGACAAACCAGTAATAATGACCCCACCCTACGCTCATACTATTCAGCTTGTATCACTGACGTCCCTACTCTCCTTGTTTCCCCCGCTGATCGCCAAGTTCGCGCCTCTTGGCCGTAAGGGGGCGCTTTATTTGGTTACCCAATCGCCGTGCGGTAATAGCTCGTGATGGAACTACCTCACGTGATGGAAATTACGTCATGCCTTTATGATAATGAGATCACGACTCTCACGTAATGTGGAAGCCATGCCAATATTTTGACAGCGACACGCCCTCCTACCGCATCTCTCAAAGGAACTTTTCCCCCGTCTTTATTAACAGTCAACATTCAATTCAAAATCTGAAACAATTGAACGGTGCTTTCACGTTACCATTCTAGGCAGCTTGATCTCCTTATATACTCATGACGATAAAGCGTGGTCTTATCAGTGGGATGCTAACAACATTTACATTTATTTATTTGTTAATTATTTGAAGGTATCAGTGAACAAATGTTTGCAATCAGTTGACGAACCTTACTAAACAATGGAGGAAGTTATCCAAAAAATCTGTTCACTCTTAATTCAGAAATTAACGTAATTGGAGCTGTTTTGTCGTCCGTTTATTGTTAGTTTTGCCGTTAACGACATATGAACGTTTGGAAAGGGAGACAACTCATATTGCTTTAATTCACAGTTGATTGTGAACAAATAGTTCACTAGTTTCTCGCGTTTTCCCACACAGTTATCACTCATTAGATGTCATATACGCTGTGTAATTTATTACTGTTACCGAGAGACAAATCTTGGCAGCTTGGCGCCGTCATTTCATGGAAACATTTAATGGTGACTGGCCAAAACACCTCTCACCCACTGAGAGAAAAGGTGTCGGATGCCCGGATGTTGGTTGCCGTGATAAACAAAGCGGACCAAGACTCTTCCGTAAGAGTGATATTCATTGGTCATTTGTGGTTGGCCTGTGCAGAGCGCCCCCTTACGGCCAAGAGGCGCGAAATATGCGATGTGAATCAGCGGGGGAAACAAGGAGAGCAGGGACGTCAGTGATACAAGCTGTTTATCAGCGTAACCCCACCCCCGCAGGGTAAACTCTCACATTTACTCGCCCTCGACTCAGGGCAAAATCGTACATTCCCTCCTCCACAAACAGTACTGGTACATTCCCTCCTCCACAAACAGTATTGGTACATTCACTCGCTCACAAACATACCGGTACATTCATTCACCCTCAAGTTAGCGATAACTTACAAAGAGGCTAAGCATTCTACAAAAAATAGCCAGGTATATCCACATGGGAGACCAAAGTGACTCTCAGATAAAGCAGAGACATCCTTAAACGCCTCGGACAACTTTAAAGCGAGACCCTATTCATGCATTACATCACTCTCTCGATTATTATCCAAGTCATCATGTGATCTGTGTTAGATGGTCTTATATACACAATAACATTGATATAAACGCGATTACTATGCTCCGTCACAGACAAGTTGTAGCCAAGTAGTATATAAAGGACCAATCTCTTATGATTAATGATGAAGGGGGAGGTGGAGGGGAATGAGCGTAAACTTTGTCCTTTCATTCTTGACATTTCGCCTTGATCCTTGGGTGGACCTTGGACTCAGACCGTGGAGGTCACTCCGATCACATGACTGGCTGGCAGATGTAAAAATAGGACTTGGAAAACAGATCTCACCAAACAGCGGTAAAAACTTTTCATAGCGGATTTTACTGGAAATTTAACCAATGAAAATCGGAATGGCGGCCTGTACATGAATCAGCATGTTCTTGTTGAATAAAAGGTAGGGTGCGGAAGCTCTATTGATCGCGCTTACGCTGCAGCATATGACTAGGGGATCTCAGGTTCATCGTGTGACAATAGCTGGTGATGTTATCGTGTTCATGCGCACTTGCTAGGGACGCCTGTTGTGGACGTTTTGTGCGATAGGTGGGCAAGGCGTGGTCCCATATATCATGTAGGGTTTCGTATTGCAGCTCCCGTGGAGTAAACTACGACTGGGGTATTTTTTACCGGAAAGTGGAGTCATGAAGTTATAGAGAAAGGACGTTAGGATGCGTAACGGATGCCTCTAACGGACGAGCGAACATGACCACAAATTGAAGCAATACAAGTGCAGCTTTCAAATGGCGGCTTCTGATTGGACAAGAGCGAACACGGCCAGAGCTAAAACCGGAAATGTTTATTTACAGTACCAGTACCTTCAACATTGGAAAATGGACACCGGCAAGGTCTCCGTGAACTAAGGATTGGAGATCGGGGTGCATTTCCTTCGATCATTCATCTCAACGCATATTGGTATATTCAGTCGCCCTCTGATCAAACATCTCAATACATAGTGAGACATTCCATCGCCCTATGATCAGTCAGTCATCTCAAGGTAGATTCAGTCGCCTTCCAATCATTCATCTCAAAGCATAGCGGTTCACACAGTCGCCCTCCGATCATTGATCTCAAGGCATAGTGGTGGATCCAGTCGCCTTCCAATCATTCATCTCAAGGCGTAGTGGTACATTCAGTCGCCCTCCAGTCATTCATCTCAAGGCACAGCGCTACACCCAACCGCCCTTCGAGCATTCATCTCAAGGTATAGTGAAACATTCAATCGTCTTTCTATCATTCATCTCTAGGCATAGTGGCACATTCAGTCGCCTTCCTATCATTCATCTCCATGCATAGTGGTACATTCAGTCGCCATTTAAACATTCATCTCAAGGCATAGTAAGACATCCAGCCGCCCTTCGATCATTCATCTGAAGGCATAGTGGTACATCCAACCGCTCTTCGATCATTCATCTCAAGTCATAGTGGTACATTCAGTCCCCTTCCTATCGTTCATCTCAAGGCATAGATGTACATTCAGTCGCCTTTGTATCTTTCATCCCAAGGCATAGTGGTACATTCAGTCGCCTTTGTATCTTTCATCCCAAGGCATAGTGGTACATTCAGTCGCCCTCTTAACATTCATCTCAAGGCATAGTGGTATTTCCAGCCGTCTTTCGATCATTCATCTCAAGGCATAGTGGTACTTTCAGCCGCCCTTCGATCATTCATCTCAAGGCATAGATGTACATTCAGTCGCCTTTGTATCTTTCATCCCAAGGCATAGTGGTACATTCAGTCGCCTTTGTATCTTTCATCCCAAGGCATAGTGGTACATTCAGTCGCCCTCTTAACATTCATCTCAAGGCATAGTGGTATTTCCAGCCGTCTTTCGATCATTCATCTCAAGGCATAGTGGTACTTTCAGCCGCCCTTCGATCATTCAGCTCAAGGCATAGTGGTACTTTCAGCCGCCCTTCGATCATTCATCTCAAGGCATAGTGGTATTTCCAGCCGTCTTTCGATCATTCATCTCAAGGCATAGTGGTACTTTCAGCCGCCCTTCGATCATTCATCTCAAGGCATAGTGGTACATTCAGTCGCCTTCCTATCGTTCATCCCAAGGCATATTCATACATTGAATCTCCCTCCAATCATTCAAGGCGTTCGAAGAAACTCCGTAATATCTTCGCATGTCGGGTGATTTATGACGGCCAGAACTACAACGCAGTAACTCTTGCGATGAAATTTAGCTATTTATTTCGAAGAAATGACCTTATGTGCACATGATTTGTTCAGATCTGGACCGGTGAGGTCACTCGGCCAGACAGACCAGGAAGATGGCTACCGTTTGCTTGTCCTCAGATCTCCCTGAGTTTGGCGGAAAGGTAAGAGTCTCAAGGCAGATTGGTACATCCAATCGCCCTCCGATCATTCATCTCAAGGCAGAATGATACATTCAATTGCTCTCAATGCACCCATATACAGTCATTCCCTCTCAAAGTATGCTGGTGTACATTTACTTGGTCTTGGCCATATACCTATGTAAAATAGCCAGTTACGGCAGATTGTATTTCCGAAAATCAGGAAGTTGCAATGTCCAGGTTACGTGCAATTTGTTTTAATGCTTGATAGGGCAATGTCATTTTCGGACATTTCTTGTGTATATGTTCCAAAATGTTCCAAACCGCATCTGTGTAGTCCTCAGGACCTCTGGCATCAAACATGGAAAGTTGTCAATACCATTATCTACTCCATGTCCACCTTGTTCCATGTCTTCATGTGGGACCCATCCAATCTGATCAAACATTGTGAGAGCGCATTTCAAAGCCCATAGGCTCTAATTCAAATGAAGACTGTGTCATACATGAGATAATCATGTGGAGAAGCTAAAGCAATCAGAACAAAGTCAGTGAGGGCAGAACATTAACAAAAATATTACTTTCATACCATTTATACGGCTTGTCAATCAGAATAAACTGGAACAAATACGGACTTATAAAGCATGTTGTATATTAACAAGGACAAATTACAACTTGGCGGTTTTGGACTGTGCAATGCGTAATCCATATATCAGTATCTGGAGTAACAATGTCTAGCGTTTTGCCAGTGTTGTGATCGCCATATGCGTAAGAGTATCCACTTCATCACAAAATATAGTTCATCTCATGCATCATGATTAGTCTATACAGATTAATTAATGACATTTCAAAATATATAGGAACGGCATCGTTCATCTTATCATCATAACAATCCCCAGATCTTGATACTTGGAGCAAGTATATAATAATATTCAGGAAACTGATGGATATATAGTCACCAACATAATGATGTATATATCACAGTGTTCATCGATACACATAAAAACACATGATACGACACATCTATGTAAATTGAGGGGGGAGTTTTCTAAAAATATAATTGCATCCACAGTATACGAAGATGAGAGAAAAATATCTCATGTTATCTTTTGAGTGCCTCAATTGCAATTTTTGTGATCATCAACCAAGTATTGTGTGATTTCGTGAACCAGATCTGAACACACAAAGCGTCTATGTTCATCGCATATTCATCTAAATTCAAACTAACTCGGCCGTGTCTGAATACTTGGGCGGCCATGATGTCCGTGCATACTGTATGCCCATTGGTCAGTCTGCCTGTACCTTGACCAATCTGAAGGATGCCGTATTGCACAAAATCGTCCGGATGGTCGTCTGAACCGGAAATGATTGTCACATTCGTTAAATGCTGAGGTTCATCGAAAACAATGGTTAACCTGGAGTTTTTTCTTGGTCCATAAGACCAAAGAGAACCTTCATTAGAATAACACTTCTCTGCTGTCGTGCCACTCACAAATTTCAAAGTTGCCATGATTTTAGCGGGCGGGTTTAAAATCGTCTTCCCCGCAACGCCGTCTATTATTGTGTCGTTGTCCTTTTCGTTGAGAGCTTTGAAAAGTGGATCGTTTCTGGTTTGTTTTTTGCCAGGAAGGGAAGAGTGGAGACCTAAATGTTTAAATATTGTGGGTTTTCTAACTATTCTGTGTTCTTGACGATTGATCTGGTTAAAGTAGAGGTACGTCACGTCGTTAGGCTGCTCGTGGTAAAATAACATCAGAAGTTTGGCCAGCTTTTCCATGTCATAAGAATGGTAAAGTTTGGCAATGAATCCCAAAGCGGAGAATTCCAAGCAAGTCCACTGCTGTTGTTGTTCCGACATGAATTTTTTTATGATGCTGATATATCCAGGTATCGTGGACACGTCGTCCTCGAGCTGCATGTAGAAGTCAGAAAGACCTTCACGATGCATGTACATCATCATAAAGGCATAATCAAAGTTCTGCTTCGACAGCCATTTTGTTTTTACAAAATATTTTTTGTACCTAGCTTGGAGATGGTCAAATGAGGGATAGAAGTCGGCGGGTGCTTGTATAATCTGGATCAAACCGGATCGGATATAATTTCTAAATTTATTAGCTAGGATATTTCTCAATTCTTCTTTAGCAGCTGGCTCAGTATCAGCAAGGAATACTAACAATATGATATCTTCTTTCTCCTCGTCATTAGTGTTCTTGATTAAACTGTCTAGAGTCTCTTCAATATAGAGTACATCCCCTGGCCTTTTCACAGTAGGAATACCAATCGTCAAGTATCCTAATAAAGAGATATGAAAACAATCGTTATATAGATATCGTAAATACCATATTCGTCCTTGTTAGAGCATGACGATATACATACAGCAAATATGATTATGGATAAATCCATGAACATACAGCGATAATATGACGAAAACCGTTGATCTCAACTTCTCTAAATATTCCAATTCGCAGTGGTCATTAGGCGTTTTTGATCTGAGATAGTACATTATATAGCAAATTTGTTGTTTCCGAAAGTAAACTTTATTAGTCGAGTTTATTAGACTACATATTTGTTGAACCACGCTAAAGATAACATGGATACATTTTCCTAAATTGTCTTTTGAAGGTTCCAATCTTCGAAGGCGCATCTTCAAAACGTCAGGGTTTTTGAGCTTCCACCGTATATATAAAGCTGCGATATTGGATATTGTCATGTGTCTAAATGAATGCCGAAGTCTCCTAAGATAGCGCCCATTGCGACGTCTCTGGTCTTCTCGAGGACGCAAGGACGTGGCCCAAGGTCACAAACCACCATTGATACTCAAGCGGGAAATGATTTGTGATATATTTCAAAATGTTTTTATAATATTCAACTCTATAATAATTATCAAAACATCCTTTTACAATTTTAATAGGGAAAAATCTGAGCCAATTTGATCGACGTGATTGTGTCAGGCGGAATGACTTCATTTTTACCAGTTGTATGGTGGCAGATGTATGCGGACATTTTTTTATATGTTTAAGCGGAAGAGCCATGCTACTTGGCCTGATAGGAGATCTTTGACAAGGTCGCATCAGCCCGATTTTTAATCCGATATTTCTGCATTCCTTTCTCATAGATAAGTGGACCTGCTACATATCTGGTGAAACTTTACCTTTAGTTGGGCGCAATATTCCGTCCACGAGAGCGTTGTCGAAAGAATTTGACTCGTTATTGGAGCGGCTCTACAATGTGAAAAGCAGCATGTCAGAATAGAGTTTCACAACATAAGAATAGTTCCATATCGCTATCCTGCATATGTTAGGCGGTTATATCCATGGGCATTTCCACCCAGAGTAATTTATTCTTTGTGTACCTACTCGCTCCATAGAGGGCGCCTCTAATGGCAGCAAAGATTCTTTCATTATCTCCAAAACAGAAGCAGTAGATTTTTAATTCAAACTCTGATACATCTGCAATATATCTATAACAGTTTGAAATATACTCTCTTCATTTCAAAACTGTTTTTCATCAAGTTTGCTCAATTGTGAATGTTAATGCAAGCCGGTGATAATTATTGTTTTAACACCGACGATAAACAAACTTTCCGATCTTATCCCCGACTCGTCCATTCATATTGTTGTCTGCTAAAAAGTCCCATAATCGTGGTCAGAACACATTACAGATCTGGCGTAACATATCTGTGTCAAAGGTCAGGTGCCGGGTGTCCTTCAGAAAAACGTCTTGGCAACTGGTAATAATCGGTGTTTGTGAAACTCCATACATCCGGTAATTTAGAACGGTAATATCTGCCTAAAGTATTGGAAAGTTACGAGCCTATTGAAATACTTCGCTGAATAAGTCAGAAAGAGCCCAAGGGGCTTCAATATACGGCTATGGAAGGCCAAATGTCCAAATAATCAGAAACTCAGTTACTGAATCGAAAACCTAAGTTTTCAAACAGAAAACTTAAGTTATCAAAGAGAAAACCATGGTTTTCGAATCGAAAACTTAAGTTTACGGTCGAAAACCTAGGTTATCTACCACATAACCCCGAGTTTCTCTTTTCCTAACCTCGAGTTTCTATTTCTCAACACCGAAAATCACAGTTGTCACTAGAAAACTTAAGTTATCAAACCGAAAACCTAGGTTTTCGAATTGATAACTTAAGTTTACGGTCGAAAACCTAGGTTATCCAGCAGACAACCCCGAGTTTCTCTTTCAATTTCGAGTTTCTCTTTTATTTTTGGACATTCGTGTAGAAAACTTAAGTTATCAATCGATAACTTAGGTTTTCGAAATTGCGATTGTCGTAAAGTGAAACTCGACTAACTTCGAGTTTCGACATCCGGGTACTATGGGTTTCGCGCCCTTTCCCGCATGCCGACTGATTAAAACGTCAGACAGAACCACAAAATCAACATGTATTCTACAAAAGGATAACTGGGATTATTTATTCAATGTAGACTATCCTGTATGTCCGAGCCTAGTTTATACAAGCATTATCAAAGACTGGGTATTGATACTCAGAACTAGTCCTTTAATCAGTTTAATAGCTATATATATATATGCTGCAGACTGAATTGGGGGAAATAATCTAGTTGAAAGTCAGCTATCCGGTCATGCTGACTGACCGACATAAGACAGGTCAATGTAATTCACACCAGCAAAGCACAGTGATATGTAAATAGCTACTTTAACAGCAAATACTTCGATGACACACAAGCTGTCTTTGTGTCAGCAGCGATTACTACAGGCATACGGTGAATGTTATATCTGTGTGAGCAGTTTGATTCCGTATACTTAATTTCGCCACGTGGTTCTCTCTGCATTTCTGATTAGTCAACAATCGGAAAAGGCGCCAAACCCAAAGTACCCGGATATCGAAACTCTAAGTTAGAAAGTCGAGTTTCACTTCACGACAACCATCAATTCGAAAACCTAGGTTATCGATTAGAAAGTGTCCAATAAAAGAGAAACTCGGTGTTGTCTGCTAGATAACTTAGATTTTCGACCGTAAACTTAAGTTATCAATTCGAAAACCTAGGTTTTCGGCTCGATAACTTAAGTTTTCTAATCACAACTGTGATTTTCGGTGTTGAGAAATAGAAACTCGAATTTAAGGAAAGAGAAACTCGGGGTTGTGTGGTAGATAACCTAGGTTTTCGACCGTAAACCTAAGTTTTCGATTCGAAAACCATGGTTTTCTGTTTGATAACTTAAGTTTTCTGTTTGAAAACTTAGGTTTTCGATTCAATAACTGTGAGTTTCATATTATTTGGACATTTGGCCTTCCATATACGCCCGTATATCTGAATTACACTGGTCCAAATTTCAAGGCTGTTTAATGGACTTGATCCCAATTGGTACCTGCAATCCAGAGAAAGGTCTACGATTTTGTGCTTCTGAGAATGTAACATATATCACATATTATATTGAATGATAATCTAAAATGAGCTTAAGTCTTGGTAACTAGGTGACCTTGAAACAAGAGCCGAGAGCTCACATATCCCACACTGAAATCGACAATAGTCGAACACAAGAAAATAATAGTTAATAAACAAAGGACTTCTCTCCCCGTTAAATTAGTAAATCTATGGTTTATATTTCACAACAGTTTAACTAAATGTAGCTGTTTCTTACATGTATCAAACATGGGAGACAACTTCACAGGACAAATGCCATATACATGTAGGGAGGCAACTGAATATTCCAACATAACATATATAGTCAGCTAAACTTGATTCAGTTTTGGCGGACTGTGAACTTGACCTTTGACAAATTGATCTCAAAATGAATATGGCTCCTCTATGCCATGCGAGTAAGGTATACCCAAAGTTTGGTACCAATCCATACCTTGACACTAGAGATAGGGCATGGGCAAAAAATGTTAACGGATGAATGGACAGAACGCAACATCGCATTACACGAACTCGTCTTCGAAAGGCATATGAAAATGTGACTTTCAATGATTTCTTGATTTTGGGGTCACAGTGACTTTGACCATTGACCCACATTTTGGTATGTAAAACATCGTGTCTCTCCAATGTATCTACTGGCACAACAAAAGTTATTTTTAATGATTTCTTGATTTTGGGGGCACAGTGACTTTGACCTTGAACTAAATTGTGGTACACGACACATTGTCTTACCTCAACGTATAAAAACCATAGATTTACTATGGACACAAAAAATCACGATTTTTAACAATTAACTATGATTTTGAGGGTCACAGTGACCTTGACCTTCGGTCTTGAACTACTTTTTGGTATGTGACGCATAATGCTCCCAAATGTATCTACGGAGAAAGAAGAGTATTTTTTAAAGGTTTCTTTATTCTGGGGTCACAGTGACCCTCATGGTTTGGAGGTCACATTGACCTTGACCTTTGACCTTGACCTACATTTTGGTATGTGACACATCGTGTCCTCGTAATGTATGTACTGACACAAAAAGTTATTTTTAATATTTTCCTGATTTTAGGGTCACTGACCTTTGACCTTGACCTAATTTTCGGTATGTGACAATTCATTTTCCCCCTATTGAATCCACTCACGATTTTTTTTTAGAAATTTTCAATGATTTCCTGATTTTTCGGTCACACTGACCTTTGACTTCTGACCTCGACCTAAATTTGGTATGCAACACATCGTTCCCCACTAGGGCATCCACTCATCAAAAATTAGAACTGTCAATGATCAATGATTTTCTGATTTTTAGGCAACAGTGACCTTTGACCTCCGACCTCGACCTCAATTTCGGTACGCGACACATCGTCTTTAGCAAAAATTGCAACTCTGGATAGAGAACGTTCACAGATATAGACCGGATACGAACACTTCAGTGATTTCCTGTTTTCGGGCCAGTGACCTTTGACCTCTGACCTCGACCTTCATTTTGGGACGCGACACATCGTCTCCCCGTAGGGTATCCACTCACCAAAAATTGGAACTGTAGATAGAAAACTGTCCCAGATATAGACCGGACACGAGGGACGGAAACCGCCATCACATAATACGTCTGCCTTTTGGCGGGTATAAAAAGATAAGGTTTTACGACAAAATCATGTTATCTGACTGTGCAGGACGACGCCATGAATGTTTTAATACAAATGTTAGCCGAATATATGGATGAGAAATGAATATGCATATATTTAAGCGCATAGATATACCTTGTTCAACCGATCCTCAAAGTCGGATTGTAGGCCCATTTCAGAGATTACACCTGGCAATAGAAAGAAGGGAAACCGGTTAAAATATTGCAAATAAACACTAAATTACTACATGTAGCGGACGTATCGCTTCTTGGGGATGAAGGTTGTAAGGGCAGTATTGGTACTGTGGAATGAGAGTTCTATAGGAACAACATTGCTACTGGTTGATAAGAGCTGAATATTTGCAGCATTGGTACTGTGGGATGAGAGATGATAGGGGTAACATTGGTACTGTAGGATGGGAGTTGTAGGGACAGCATTTGTACTGTGGGATGAGAGTTGTATAGGGGCAGATCTGGTACTGTGAGATGAGAGTTGTATAGGGGCAACATTGGTACTGCGAGATGACAGTTGTATAGGGGCAACATTGGTACTGTGGGATGAGAGTTGTATAGGGGCAACATTGGTACTGTGAGATGAGAGTTGTATAGAGGCAACATTGGTACTGTGGGATGAGAGTTGTATTGGGGCAACATTGGTAATGTGGGGTGACAGTTGTACAGGGGCAACATAGATACTGTGGGATGACAGTTGTATAATGGCAACATTGGTACTGTGGGCTGCCAGATGTATAGGGGCAACATTGGTACTGGGGGATGAGAGTTGTATAGGGGCAACACTGGTACTGTGGGATGAGAGTTGTATTGGGGCAACATTGATACTGTGGAGTGACAGTTGTATAGGGGCAACATTGGTACTGTGGGATGACAGTTGTATATGGGCAACATTGGTACTGTGGGATGACGGTTGTATAGGGGCAACATTGGTATTGGGGGATGAGAGTTGTAGGGACCGCATGGTACTATGGGATGAGAGGTGAAGAGACAGCATTGGTACTGTGGGGTGACAGTTGTATGGGGAAACATTGTTACTGGGGATGAGAGGTGAAGGGACAACATTGGTACTGGGGGATGAGGGGTTAATGAACAGCATTGGTACTGTGAGGTGAGAGGTGAAGAGACAGCATTGATACTGGGGGTGACAGTTTTATAGGGGCAACATTGGTACTGTGGGATGAGATATGTATTGGGGCAACGTAGGGGAATGAGCGGTGAAGGGACAGCATTGGTACTGTTGGGTGAGAGGCGAATGAACAGCATTGCTACTGTGGGGTGAGAGGTGAAGACAGCATTGGTACTGTGGGGTAAGAGGTGAAGGGACAGCATTGGTATTGGGGGAGGAGCGGTAAAGGGACAGCATTGGTACTGGGAGATGAGCGGTGAAAGGACAGCATTGGTACTGGGGGATGAGCGGTGAAGAGACAGCATTGGTACTGGGGGATGAGAGTTTTAGGTACCGCATTGGTACTGTGGGGTGACAGTTTTATTGGAGCAACATTGGTACTGTGGGATGACAGCTGTAGGTACCGCATTGATACTGTGGGATTACAAGCGTCTAGTCCGTCATTCGCAATTCAGCCGTCGTCCATTAAAGAATATCGGATCCGCGTCCATAATCCAAAGGCGTATTACATATTCCATATAACAGTATTAGAATCAAATTCAAAAAGACAATCATAACATAGGCTAGTTTCCTGCAAGAGAGTTTCCTACATCCTGGGGGATGGGCCGTGAAAGGAAAACATTGGCACTGGGGAATGACCGATGCAGGGACAGCATTGGTACTGTGGGATGAGAGTTGTAGGGACCGCATTGGTACTGCGGGTGAGAGATGAAAGGACAGCATTGGTACTGTGGGGTGACAGATGAAGGAACAGCATTGATACTGGAGGATGAGCGATGAAAGGACAGCATTGGTACTGAGGGATGCGCGGTGAAGGGACAACATTGGTACTGGTGGATGAGCGATGAAGGGACAGCATTGGTACTGGAGGAAGCGAGTTATAGCGACCGCGTTGGTACTGTGAGATGAGAGGTGAAAGGACAGCATTGATACTGGGGGATGAGCGGCGGAAAGGACAGCACTGATAATGGTGGATGAGAGTTGCAGGGAACGCATTGGTACTAGGGGATGAGCCGTGAAAGGACATCATTGGTACTGGAGGCTGACAGGTGAAGGAACAGCATTGGTACTGTGGGGTGAGAGGTGAAAGAGTAATATTGGTACCGGAGGATGAGCGGTGAAGGAACAGCATTGGTACTGTGGTGTGAGCGGGTAAGGGACAGCACTGGTACTGGGTGATGAGCGGTGAAGGGGCAGCATTGATACTACGGGATGAGAGTTTTAGGGAACACATTGGTACTGGGGGATGAGCGGTGAAGGCACAGTATTGGTACTGAGAGATGAGAGTTGTGGGGATCGCATTTGTACTGGGGGAGGACAGGTGCAGTGACCGCATTAGTTCTGTCGGGTGAGAGTTGTGGGGATCGCATTTGTACTGGGGGAGGACAGGTGCAGTGACCGCATTAGTTCTGTCGGGTGAGAGTTGTGGGGACCGCATTGGTACTGTGGGGTGAGAGGCAAATGGACAGCATTGGTGCTGTGGGGATGAGAGTTGTAGGGAACGCATTGGTACTGCGGGATGAGCAGTGAAAGGACAACATTTGTACTGTGGGATACAAGTTGTATGGACCGCATTGGTACTGTGGAGTGAGAGGTGAAGGGGCAGCATTGGTACTGTGGGGCGAGAGGTGAAGGGACAGCATTGGCACTGGGGGATGAGCGGTGGAGGGGCAGCATTGGAACTGGGGATGAGAAGTGAAGGGACAGCATTGGTACTGTGGGTTCAGAATTGTAGGGACCGCATTGGTACTGGGGAATGACAGGTGCAGGGACCGCCTTAATGGGGAATGAGGGGCGAAGTAACAGCATTGGTACTGGGAAGGAGGGGGGGGGAGTTGTGAGGTCAGCATAGATACTGGAGGATGAGAGTTGTAGGGATCGCATTGGCACTGGTGGGTGAGAGATGAAAGGACCGCATTGAAACTGTTGGGTGAGAGGTGAAGGGACCGCATTGGAACTTGGGAGTGAGATGTGAAGGGGCCACACTGGTACTGGGGGATGAGCGGTGAACGGACAGCATTGGTACTGGGGGATGAGAGGTGAAGGGACAGCATTGGTACTGTGGGTTCAGAATTGTAGGGACCGCATTGGTACTGGGGAATGACAGGTGCAGGGACCGCCTTAATGGGGAATGAGGGGCGAAGTAACAGCATTGGTACTGGGAAGGAGGGGGGGGGGAGTTGTGAGGTCAGCATAGATACTGGAGGATGAGAGTTGTAGGGATCGCATTGGCACTGGTGGGTGAGAGATGAAAGGACCGCATTGAAACTGTTGGGTGAGAGGTGAAGGGACCGCATTGGAACTTGGGAGTGAGATGTGAAGGGGCCACACTGGTACTGGGGGATGAGCGGTGAACGGACAGCATTGGTACTGGGGGATGAGAGGTGAAGGGACAGCATTGGTACTGTGGGTTCAGAATTGTAGGGACCGCATTGGTACTGGGGAATGACAGGTGCAGGGACCGCCTTAATGGGGAATGAGGGGCGAAGTAACAGCATTGGTACTGGGAAGGAGGGGGGGGGAGTTGTGAGGTCAGCATAGATACTGGAGGATGAGAGTTGTAGGGATCGCATTGGCACTGGTGGGTGAGAGATGAAAGGACCGCATTGAAACTGTTGGGTGAGAGGTGAAGGGACCGCATTGGAACTTGGGAGTGAGATGTGAAGGGGCCACACTGGTACTGGGGGATGAGCGGTGAACGGACAGCATTGGTACTGGGGGATGAGAGGTGAAGGGACAGCATTGGTACTGGGGATGAGAGATGTAGGGACCGCATTGGTACTGTGGGGTGAGAGGTGAAGGTACAGCATTGGTACTGTGCGGTGAGAGGTGAAGGGACAGCATTGGTACTGGGGTATGAGCGGTGAAGGGACAGCATTGGTACTGGGGGATGATCGGTGAAGGGACAGCATTAATACCGGGGGATGAGAGTTGTAGGGAACGCATTGGTACTGTGGGATGAGCCGTGAAAGGACAGCATTGGTACTGGCGGATGACAGGTGCAGGGACCGCACTTGTACTGTGGGATAAAAGTTGTAGGGACAGCATTGGAACTCTGGGTTGAGAGGTGAAGGGACAGCATTGGTACTGTGAGGTGAGAGGTGAAGGGACAGCATTGGTACTGGGGGATGAGCGGTTAAGGGACAGCACTGGTACTGGGGGACGAGCGGTTAAGGGACAGCACTGGTACTAGGGGATGAGCGGTTAAGGGACAGCACTGGTACTGGGGGATGAACGGTTAAGGGACAGCACTGGTACTGGGGGATGAGCGGTTAAGGGACAGCACTGATACTGGGGGATGAGCAGTTAAGGGACAGCACTGGTACTGGGGCATGAGCGGTTAAGGGACAGCACTGGTACTGGGGGATGGGCGGTGAAGGGACAGCATTGGTACTGTGGGGATGGGCGGTGAAGGTACAGCATTGGTACTGGGGGATGGGCGGTGAAGGGACAGCATTGATACTGTGGGTTGAGCGGGTAAGGGAAAGAAACTGGTATTGGGGGATGGGCGGTGAAGTGGCAGCATTGATACTGCGGGATGTGAGGTGTAGGGAACGCATTGGTACTGGGGGATGAACGGTGAAGGGACAGCATTGGTACTGGGGGATGAGCGGTGAATGGACAGCATTGATAATGGGTGGATGAGAGGTGAAGGGACAGCATTGATACTGGGGGATGAGAGTTGTATGGACCGCATTGGTACAGGGGAATGACAGATGCAGGGACAGCATTAATGGGGAATGATGGGCGAAGTAACAGCATTGGTACTGGGAGGATGGGGGGGGGGAGTTATGAGGACAGCATAGATACTGGGGAAGGAGAGTTTTAGGGATCGCATTGACACTGGGGGGTGAGAGGTGGAAGGACCGCATTGGAACTGTTGGGTGAGAGGTGAAGGGACCGCATTGAAACTGGGGAGTGAGAGGTGAAGGGACCGCACTGGTACTGGGGGATGAGCGGTGAACGGACAGCATTGGTACTGGGGGATGAGAGGTGAAGGGACAACATTGGTACTGGGGGATGAGAGGTGAAGGGACAGCATTGGTACTGGGGATGAGAGATGTAGGGACCGCATTGGTACTGTGGGGTGAGAGCTGAAGGTACAGCATTGGTACTGGGGTATGAGCGGGGAAGGGACAGCATTGGTACTGGGGGATGATCGGTGAAGGGACAGCATTAATAACGGGGGATGAGAGTTGTAGGGAACGCATTGGTACTGGGGGATGAGCCGTGAAAGGACAGCATTGGTACTGGCGGATGACAGGTGCAGGGACAGCATTTGTACTGTGGGATAAAAGTTGTAGGGACAGCATTGGTACTCTGGGGTGAGAGGTGAAGGGACAGCATTGGTACTGTGAGGTGAGAGGCGAAGGGACAGCATTGGTACTGGGGGATGAGCGATTAAGGGACAGCACTGGTACTGGGGGATGAGCGGTTAAGGGACAGCACTGGTACTAGGGGATGAACGGTTAAGGGACAGCACTAGTACTGGGGGATGAGCGGTTAAGGGACAGCACTGGTACTGGGGGATGAGCGGTTAAGGGACAGCACTGGTACTGGGGCATGAGCGGTTAAGGGACAGCACTGGTACTGGGGGATGGGCGGTGAAGGGACAGCATTGGTACTGTGGGTTGAGAGGTGAAGGTACAGCATTGGTACTGGGGGATGGGCGGTGAAGGGACAGCATTGGTACTGTGGGGTGAGCGGGTAAGGGAAAGAAAATGGTATTGGGGGATGGGCGGTGAAGTGGCAGCATTGATACTGCGGGATGAGAGGTGTAGGGAGCGCATTGGTACTGGGGGATGAGCGGTGAAGGCACAGAATTGGTACTGGGGGTGAGAGGTGAAAAGACCGCATTGGTACTGGGGAATGACAGGTGCAGGAACCGCATTAATGGGGAATTAGGGGCGAAGTAACAGCATTGGTACTGGGAATGGGGGGTTGGGAGGACAGCATAGATACTGGGGGATGATAGTTGTAGGGATCGCATTGGCAATGGGGGGTGAGAGGTGAAGGGACCGCACTGAAACTGTTGAGTGAGAGGTGAAGAGACCGCATTGCAACTGGGGAGTGAGAGGTGAAGGGACCGCACTGGTACTGGGGGATGAGCGGTGAACGGACTGCATTGGTACTGGGGGATGAGAGGTGAACGGACAGCATTGGTACTGGGGGATGAGAGTTGTAGGGAGCGCATTGGTGCTGAGGAATGAGCCGTTAAAAGACAGCATTGGTACTGGCGAATGACAGGTGCAGGGACAGCATTTGTACTGTGGGGTGAGAGTTGTAGGGACCGCATTGGTACTGTGAGGTGAATGGACAGCATTGGTACTGTGGGGCGAGAGGTGAAGGGGCAGCATTGGTACTGGGGGATGAGCGGTGAATGGACAGCATTGATAATGGGTGGATGAGAGGTGAAGGGACAGCATTGATACTGGGGGATGAGAGTTGTATGGACCGCATTGGTACAGGGGAATGACAGGTGCAGGGACAGCATTAATGGGGAATGATGGGCGAAGTAACAGCATTGGTACTGGGAGGATGGGGAGGGGGAGTTATGAGGACAGCATAGATACTGGGAAAGGAGAGTTTTAGGGATCGCATTGACACTGGGGGGTGAGAGGTGGAAGGACCGCATAGGAACTGTTGGATGAGAGGTGAAGGGACCGCATTGAAACTGGGGAGTGAGAGGTGAAGGGACCGCACTGGTACTGGGGGATGAGCGGTGAACGGACAGCATTGGTACTGGGGGATGACAGGTGAAGGGACAGCATTGGTTCTGTGAGATGAGAGGTGAAGGTACAGCATTGGTACTGTCGGGTGAGAGGTGAAGGGATAGCATTGGTACTGGGGGATGAGAGTTGTAGGGACCGCATTGGTACTGTGAGGTGAGAGGTGATGGTACAGCATTGGTACTGCCGGGTGAGAGGTGAAGGGATGGTACTGGGGGATGAGAGTTGTAGGGACCGCATTGGTAACATTGGTACTGGGGGATGAGAGTTGTAGGGACCGCATTGGTACAGGGGAATGACAGGTGAAGGGACCGTACTGGTACTGTGAGGTGATAGGTGATGGTACAGCATTGGTACTGCCGGGTGAGAGGTGAAGGGATAGCATTGGTACTGGGGGATGAGAGTTGTAGGGACCGCATTGGTACTGTGAGGTGAGAGGTGAAGGTACAGCATTGGTACTGTCGGGTGAGAGGTGAAGGGATAGCATTGGTACTGGGGGATGAGAGTTGTAGGGACCGCATTGGTACTGGGGGATGACAGGTGAAGGGACCGTACTGGTACTGTGAGGTGAGAGGTGATGGTACAGCATTGGTACTGCCGGGTGAGAGGTGAAGGGATAGCATTGGTACTGGGGGATGAGAGTTGTAGGGACCGCATTGGTACTGGGGGATGACAGGTGAAGGGACCGTACTGGTACTGTGAAGTGAGAGGTGATGGTACAGCATTGGTACTGCCGGGTGAGAGGTGAAGGGATAGCATTGGTACTGGGGGATGAGAGTTGTAGGGACCGCATTGGTGTACAGCATTGGTACTGTCGGGTGAGAGGTGAAGGGATAACATTGGTACTGGGGGATGAGAGTTGTAGGGACCGCATTGGTACTGGGGGATGACAGGTGAAGGGACCGTACTGGTACTGTGAGGTGAGAGGTGATGGTACAGCATTGGTACTGCCGGGTGAGAGGTGAAGGGATAGCATTGGTACTGGGGGATGAGAGTTGTAGGGACCGCATTGGTACTGTGAGGTGAGAGGTGAAGGTACAGCATTGGTACTGTCGGGTGAGAGGTGAAGGGATAACATTGGTACTGGGGAATGAGCGGTGAAGGGATCGCATTGGAACTGGGGAGTGAGAGGTGAAGAGACCGCAATGGGGGAGATTTGTAAGACCGGCATAGATACTGGGTGATGAGAATGAGATGGTTCTGCTTCTGTCACATCTAATCATTTTTTCCACATATTGTTGAATAATTGTCATAATTTATCCAAATTTTATAAAAGCTATTCATTTTATGCTGTATATTTTTTCTGTTTTGTAATGACCACGGAATATCCGTATTAGTGTTGTCATGGACAGATCAGAATTGGAAAGTTTCGTACACATACTCATTGGTGAGCAGCATCAGAGTATTCATAGACTGTTGATTCTTTCCCAGCATAGTATTACTTTTTTCTGCATTAAAATTGCCTCTAAGCGTCTTCCTACTTAGGGATGGGAGTTGTAGGGACATCAGTGCTCCTTGGCGATGGAAGTTAAGCCTTGCTGTTTGAGGGTGGAGTCGAGGATTAGCATTGCTACTTGAGGATGCGAGTTGTAGGGGTAAAACTCAATAGGCTTCTTCGCAATCATAATTCACGTCTCCGAACTGTACTTACAGGATATACAATTGTCCTAAAATGATTTACTGACTTTCAGCCACAGTGATTTTGACCTTTGATTTTTTGACCTCAAAATTGACAGAGTTTCTTTTGTACCCCATGGATAAGCTATAACCAAAGTTTGGTACCAATTCATAACGTAACTGGAGATATAGCACAGCTTTCAAAAGTTAACAGACGGACACAAATGGTTATCGCAATATACAGTCTCGTCTATCGATGGACGTATAAAAAAGTGCAATATTACCTCAAAATAGTCGATTTTACATCAATCAACTATCGTACTGCAAGGTTTTGTTATTCAAAACCCTCCTGAAGATTGCTTTCATCATACGATAATATATTTGAAGCTAACTGGAAAGTTTCTTTCGTATGTGATATTTCAGTTTGGCACTCCACACCGTACCCCATTGAGGGTCAAAACCTCATTAACCCATCTTCATTTTATCAAGCAAGTTTCTGCCTTGATTTATCTGACCACCTTCAGTGTTCAAAATCCGAGATGTAAATTTCCCCTACGAACGATCGACGAACCAATCAGAACCTACACACCGATAGTACGTAGAGTGACATCAGTTAAGCAACGTTAGGCTCGGTCAATACTTGGATGGGTGACCGGGTGCTGTACTGGCTGGGCTGATCAGTGTCCAGTGTAATAGGAACTGTGAGCACTCTCATGTTCTGGCACATGTAGGCACCGTCGTGATATGACTGAAGCAAGGTTGAAAACGACGTTTAAACCCTACTACTCAATCACTCATCCTCAAGTAGCGGCGTCATTCCTCCTAATATGGTGATTGTGTTAATTGGCCCAATATATTGGTCAGCCAATTAATAACGTTCTTCTATGACACATTCGAAATTCAAAAGGTTTCGAGGTCAGTGAGGTCTCGTGTCTATTTATAAGTTCTTTGAACATTGAAGGGGGGGGGGGGGCAGATATATCAAGGGAATTTCGAAGTGGGAACGTAGAAAATAGCTTGATAAACTGAAGATGCATTAAACCGCGCCAGGTCCTTTAGTTGTTACGACACTCATTTTATACTCTCTTTTTTTCAAAACCAATTTGAATAATAAAAATGAGAATAACTTCTGCGATTTAGTACAAAGGAGTAACTAATCCCTCTGAATATTCGTCCCTGTTTTATATATTAATCAATACAGTACTGATATGCTTTCTGAGAACCTCCAATACAAAATCTTAGCGTGTGTCTTTTCTTTCTTGTGATAACGAGGGACAGGATCCCAGGTTAGTCTAATACATGAACGATGTTTATCATGTCACATCACGGAACTTCCCTCTCTTTTTACAAACTATTTGAGGTCAGGTACACTGTACACGTTCAGGGTTTGTCACAGCAATTATCATATCACAATAACATAGCTTATTATACAACCGGGTCGAAACGAAGGCACACATGCTTACAACACATAGCACGTACTTTAAGGGCCAGTTAACACATTAACATATGTTATATTTGGATTTTAGTTCATAGGAACATAAGACGGTATTAACATCAAGTAATCTGTAAGACAATCTCTTAGAATGTAAAATAGTCTAAATGTCTCTCTGGGCTACGTTATATAGAAATAATTGCTGGTATACGAGCATATATTATGCTTCAATAAGACAGGGAAGTTATAGTTTTAGTGTCGATAGTCGGAGCGCAGTATAGGTAATGATATATTTAAATGTCAGGGACGCTGCTAGCCAGTTTATGTGCATTCATATATTTATTTTACAGTTAATTGGATTACGAATAATGCATTTCGAGTATGGAAAAGGGCATATACTGAATGTCGAATCGGACGCTTTATTGAGCGTAACAATACTTATTGTCTAGGCCTATCAGCATTAATGGTACGGAATGATTTGTCAGCAATATATAGCATTTATAATGCAAAGCACAGGGAGTCAGTTCCTTGTCTAAGCCCCATCGATGATATCCGAAAGAAATGAAAATTGAACAAAAGAAATGCATTTTAGTCGGGTTTTTTCCATATATGTGCCGAATTTGATAGAAGTCGTAAAGATTTAAAGAACTAAATAAATGAATTCTGGAGAAGTATTCGCATTCCACGTGGCTTCACCATCTGTAGCTGACCTAGCCCAAATAGGTTATGCGCTCTAAATATAAAATACAACGTACTAATTAGGCCTATGTCCCAGGCATTATTGAAGAACTCTCGTCCTGAATAATAATACATATAGTCAGAATGAATGCATAAAATGGCAATACAGTTATTCCAATAGGTTAAATCAGATATGTCCTTCGTTTACAGTCAAAGTGAAGGCATGGGTGAATTCTACCCATCGTGCGTGTAAACGGTTGATCTGAACATGGAGCCTACTTTAGTCTGGTAGGTTCCATGGTCTGAATTACTAGCGACATCAAGTAAATGTCCTATATCGTCTGAATAGAATGACGTAAGTCATAGATAATACGTACGTACCATTATGCTCACGGATGTTCCTTTGATGACCCGAGGAGTTGGTCTTCCATATCAAAATGTATGTTGCACTGAATAATGCTAATATCAGAAGAAGATAAAGGCTAAGTCGTCTCCTCATGATATCCCTTGAGGCGAACCACCAAATGTTCACCTGAAACGACTGCCATTGACAGTGTCACGCGCCGATAATGGTGTGCAGCATCAAATCTTGTCTTGTAAGAGGCCTACAATCGGGTCGGAGAAGCGCTTCAAGCTGCAGACAAAATGAGTCCAGGTAAAATGAGCACACAGAGCAAACAGAACGCTATTCATACCACGTCATATGTAGCCGCGGTGACAGGCTCCACATACAAAGCCGATACTGGCCATCTATAATCGGCCTGAAATGCTAGTAAACACGGCCCTGCTCAGATCTTGTTTTGTGAATATTTGCCGGAACCTGATAAAATAGTGACAACGTACCGTGACTGACCCGGAGCTAAGAAAGTATGGAATGCAGTGCAATACGATTGAGCGTCGTGCAACCGACAGTCATATCTCCATGGTAACTCAAAATCGTTATGTTGCAGGGTAGGCTAACATACGAGTTAGTTCCCCTATATCCCAAGAGGCGGAACCTGCTGGCTCAGTAGAGAGTTGAATAATTTACATTCTTAACATGGTCATAATAAGGTAACAATATAACAATACCTGGCTCATTTTCTCTTCGAATAAACATAGTTGGAAAAAATAGTTGGAGTTTTGAACTTGCGACTTGCAGTTTATACTAAATAATCTTTCCCCACCCGCAATAATATCACATTAATTGTAAACAAAAAAGCAATTTTCACTAAGAGTCGAGCACCGCTATAGACTACGTTGATAAAACGAATAAATTAGTCCTATGTGTTACAGTGAGTTGCTGCAGTCCGCAGAGAATTGTCTCAAGCGGCAAACCAATATTCCAGGATATGATTTTGGCAGTGCTCGGTATCGAGTTTGTAAAGGGGGTGCTCTTGAGTCTAGATGATGGGTTGTCTCCATCACTGTGTAAGAAACCTGATATTGAATGACCTTATGACTGAGACCAAGCACTGACGAGTATTTCATACTTGTTTATCAACGGATCCCTTACAGAAAATGTACCATATATGTTATACATGGCAGTGTGACTAACGTCACAGAACCTACGAAGTACAGTAGGCATTAGGACTCGAACGCGAACTGAACTCTTGGAAATCCCCACCCCCAGTTGAAATCCTGCCTATATTAAGATGGGCACCGCCCAAATCAGAATCGCCAGTGATTTTCATCAAAAATCCCCAGAAATTTTCATCAAAAGTAGGTCAGCTCAGAACTTGTTGGTAACAGTCTCCTAATGCGCCTTCATTCCAAAATGAATAACGATCGCCGATTTAATTTTACAATTTTTTAATTAAAGGAAACAGATTGAATAATGTAGGTTCAGTAGATTTCAAGCTTTACGTGTGAAAATACATTTACATCTCTTTAATGGTTTTCAGTGCCCTTGTCCAGGATCAAAACAACTTTTTGAATCACATTATTTTCCCAACAATACAACAAATTTATAATATAGTACTATGGTAGAAAGGTAGCATTTATGTAGTTTACGGTAATTCAACTCAAGACCAACACCTTCTATGCACAAGATAATAATGATTCTATGTCATTCTCCTGAGCATAACCGGTACAAAGACGAATAAATAGCGTCTCTACATCACGTTGTTATCTAGATATATGAGACAACACATTTTGGGTATCGGCAATCTGATGAATGTACTATTCCGGTTTTCTTGTTTCACATTATATTCTATGGCGGTTGATCGGTGATTTTCTTCATTGATAAACGTTAAACCACCTCAGCTTCGTTGTGTGAATCGGAATTGCATTGCTGTGACACATAACACACTCCGTGGCAGTGATTCTGTATCCCCTAATCAAGGAATCAAAATGGATCAAGATTTGAAATGACAAGAGAAATTTAGACATATTTTGTTTACACATGTAATTTTTTGTTCAAATTATATCCAAGTGTGATATATAGTCAATATTCAAGAGGTACAAAAAAACCTCCAAAGTATGTCCTCATATTTTCACATCCATGCCAAGAAATACTGCATTGAAAAGGGTCCATTTAGCAGACCCTGTTTTATCGCTCTAATCAGCAAATGGCGGGGTCATATTTCTGCTGTCAAAATTGTATCTCCCTCCAAAGTCTTAACCCTTGAATCCAAGTCACACACTCTCTGATGCAAAGTAATGATTGTCCTAACTATCCGATTAGCACATTATGAACATGTCTTTGGTCATAGTGTACATATCATAACTCACATCAATGTTTTCTGCTATATTATTTCAATGATATGGTTTAACAACTTAAGTTATGCAAACAGCGCTGATTGTTTGAGGGTATATGCAGTAGGCCTATGCTGTCGGGCAATTGTGGAATTGTCCCAGATGCACGTTAAGATTAACCTCAGTAATAGGGCCATGTGGCATACAGTGGAATATGGATCAATGACAGGGTATTTTTAGCCGGACAGGACTCGGTGGTGGAAACTGATACTCATTAAACGCGATAAAACGCTGGAGCAAAACGGACCACAGTTTTCTTGGCATGATGATCAAAGTTACTTTATCTGGTTAAATTCTACCCAAAGAAAATAAATTAAGACCCTTTAAACAGCCGTGATGGCTTTGTTTCACACTCAGTAAACTTTTATCATTGTTGCTCACACAGACTAATCTGAAGGATGATACCACATCTTTCTTTCTTCTGCTGGGTTATTACACCAGACTCACTTAATTGGTTGATGTAGGATACTTCACCATCAGTGGGTAATTTGACCTGAATTTGAAGCCTGATGTGGTCAATGATGAAATGTTTGGATGTGAAATAAGATACACGTTAAAGGCTACAGTTTACATATATCTATAACAATATACTGAAGTGTTAATTATAAATCTAATTTTAATCAGAATTATTTCAGATCAGAACTTGCTGGTAACAATGCCCTAATGCACGTTCATGCCAAAAATAAAGGTTCTAATGTCAATGGTTCTCCTTATTTTGCCGACGAAAGGATTCGTATGGACTCACTGACTCATTACCGGACAATTTGCGATCTGTAGCCTACTTCGTAGGAATACAGTACAGAACTTGTTCGACCGGAGTGAAGATATATGAGATGAATTGTCAGTATGTCATCAGTAGTATACATTGAGCAGTACAGGGCTCACTTCCCCCGGATGTAAAAATGACGTCACAATTGAGGGTGTGGCGCCATCTCTACACTATGGATGCAAGGGAGACAACTCGGGCATTGGGGGGTTATTGGGGGGGTGTGCATTGACAAAAAAAAAAAAAAAAAAAAGTTCCGGCAAAAAAAAAAAAAAAAAAATGTATTCATGCGCGGTGATGCGGTTTGGCCGTGGTTTTGGTGGTGATTCGGTCTCGGGGAAAAAGCTTCCGCGGAGAAAAAGTAGTCCCTAGATAAAATGGTCCGATGGGGTCGAGTGAGGTATCAAAGTGAAGGTTAGGTGAAGGAGCATCTAATGGGCTGGGTGTGGGGTTGAAATATCGGCCTTCTGCGCATGCGCGGCGGCCGAAGGTTATGAAAATAGCCTTTTTGGAGCTATGGGAGCCCCTAGTTGACCGATGGGGTCGAGTGAGGTATCAAAGTGAAGCATTCATGAAGGGGCATCTAATGGGCTGGGCGCGGGGTTGAACTATCGGCATTCTGCGCATGCGCGGAGGCCAAAGGGTATGAAAATAGCCTTTTTGGAGCTAGGAGATTGACTACTGGTCCAGTGGGGTGGAGTGAGGTATCGATGTGAAGCATTCGTGAAGGGGCATCTGATGGGCTGGGTGTGGGGTTGAAATATCGGCATTCTGCGCATGCGCGGTGGCCCAAGGGTATGGAAATAGCGGTTTTGGAGCTAGGGGAGTCCCTAATGGGCCAATGGAGTCGTAGGAGGTATCAAAGTGAAGCATTCGTGAAGGGGCATCTGATGGACTGGGCGTGGGGTTGAATTATCGGCATTCTGCGCATGCGCGGTGACCCAAGGGTATGGAAATAGACGTTTTGGAGCTAGGGGAGCCCCTAATGGTTCAATGGGGTCGAGTGAGGTATCAAAGTGAAGCATTCGTGAAGGGGCATCTGATGGACTGGGTGTGGGGTTGACATATCGGCCTTCTGCGCATGCGCGGTGGCCCAAGGGCATGAAATAGCCTTTTTGGAGCTAGGGGAGCCCCTAATGGTCCAATGGGATCGAGTGAGGTATCAAAGTGAAGCATTCATGAAGGGGCATCTGATGGACTGGGTGTGCTGAATAGGGTTTGTCTTTGCATGCGCGGTGGCCCAAGGGTATGAAAATAGACGTTTTGGGCATCTAGGGGAGCCCCACGGTCGAATGGGTCGAGTGAGGTATCAACGAAGCCATTCGTGAAGGGGCATCTGATGGGCTGGGTGCGGGGTTGACATATCGGCCTTCTGCGCATGCGCGGTGGCCCAAGGGCATGAAAATAGCCTTTTTGGAGCTAGGGGAGCCCCTAATGGTCCAATGGGATCGAGTGAGATATCAAAGTGAAGCATTCATGAAGGGGCATCTGATGGACTGGGTGGGGTTGAATTAGGGTCATTCTGCGCATGCGCGGTGGCCCAAGGGTATGAAAATAGACGTTTTGGCATCTAGGGGAGCCCCTAATGGTCGAATGGGGTCGAGTGAGGTATCAACGTGAAGCCTAGGTGAAGGGTATTTGATGGCTGGGTGGCTGCATGTAAAATTTTTCCTGAAAAAAATACGGAACACGGACTTTATCGAAAAACCTGGGAAAATGCCTATATGGGATATGAGGGGTATATAGGTCGCCGGGCTTAACGGGGCTTGTCTATCAACAGAGTTATCTTCCCCTAGTTCCAGGGTGGGTGTATGTAAAAATTTTCCTGAAATAATACGGAATACGGACTTTATCCTAAATTACGGGAAAATGCCTATATGGGGTATGGGAGGTATAGGACCATCCT